>JAJONR010010448.1:0-37024 GCA_029582245.1 Solanum etuberosum
GTGATTTCAATACATAACATAGAGAATTAGATTGTTCTAATTGATCCAAACACTTTTTGGACTCCGTAATCTCCTCTCCGATGCCATCCCCTCTTCAACATCACAAGTTCTAGACATTATTTAAATAGACTACATAAAAAGAAAGAAAGCATCCAAGCAAATGTCATAGGTGACTTCTTTTCATTCCTTCTATATAGTTATAACACTACGAACGGTAGCAGTAAAAACGGTCGTAAAGAAAAAGTCTTGATAATGCCAAAACAATGCATTTGAATATTTTAGTATTATCACAACTCACTGTTTTAACTTCAATAAGAGTACAGTTTCTGGACAGTATTCAAGGCCAATATATCACCAATTACTCAGAAAAGCAACAAAATATCCAAGACTATGTTTTAACAAGGGAAAAGAAAAAAAAATACAGCATCTAACAGTTTCTTTTTAAGGGAGTAAGGACGAATAAGCAATTACAGAAAAACAAATTCATACTAAAACACTAACCAAAAGAAGAAACAAGAACTTCCATGTAGCCCAACATTGGCCAAATAACACTAGGCATAACTAAAGTTTTTATGGAATACATACTCCACATTTTTGTTCAAATCTTGCACCAACACATTTGCTTTTATAGCTTGAGAGGGAACAACAACATCTAATAAGTGTCAGTTTTGTATTGCACTAGACCTTTTTATTCCATTAAGGGAAAAAGGACAAATATACCCCCAAACTAACGTGAATGGTATGCAGATACCCTCCGTCATACTTTTGGGACATTGGTGCCCCTGCCGTCCAAAAACTAGAGCATATATGCCCTTCACTCTAACGGAAGACTAAATAGGGACACGTGGCGCAATCTTATCCGTCGATCCGATATTTAATAAATGTCGGATCGGTGGATAAGATTATGACACGTGTATGCCCGTTAGTATAAAGGGTATATATGCTCTAGTTTTTGGACGGCAGGGGCACCAATGTCCCAAAAGTATGATGGAGGGTATCTGCATACCATTTACAATAGATCGGGGGTATATTTGTCCTTTTTCCCTTCCATTAATAGCATATTTCAAGTAACACACTTGCATCAAAATTTGTGCTTTATACTTAAAACTTTAGACAAATTAATATAAAGAGAACATTTTCTTAATTAAAATCTATCCCCACACGCAAAACATATACAAAACTAATAATACCAAAAGCATTCGTAGACGTTCAACTCCATAAAAGTATATCCTGAGTTTCACATTACATTAAAATGTGGTGCTTTATACACAAATTCAGACAAATTAACACAAAGAGGACATTTTCTTAATCTATACACACACATTATACGTAAAGAGAATATTACCAAAAGCATCTTTAGAAGAGCATGTGTCCCAATATGAGCAAGTGCACTTTTAAGTCTTTCATGGCCTTCAAGCTCATCAACATAATATGAAACACATTCCCCTTGTTCAAAAGTCTCCACCAATACTGCAGGATGCACTAGGGGATAGACAGGCTTTGGAAAAGAGACATCCTTCCATCTGCGGAAATTATAGATGAAGCGGCTTAAATGTGCAGCCTCCCTAGCAAGATCAACCTGAGACATCATAAAAACAGCAAATTGCTGGACGCTTTCATCCAACCTTAACCACTTAAGTTTAGGAATGCACTTTGATATCTTAGCGACGAGATTAATAATCTCGAAATCTCGTCTTATTGATTCACCTACTCCAGGATGCCTAACTTTCACAGCCACCACTTTAGGCTTGATCTTTCGACCACGGTATGGATACAACAAGGAAGCCCTATGCACTTGAGCAATACTTCCAGATGCCAGAGGTTTCTCCTCAAATTCATCAAAAATTTCAGAAATCTCTCGACCAAATGCTTTTTTGATTGTCTTTTTCGTGTAAGCGAAGCTATGTTCAGGAGCTTTGGTGTGAAGCTTTGATAGCTCAGTACACAAATCTTTAGAGAAAAGATCAGGCCGTGTAGCTGCCCACTGGCCCCATTTGATAAATGCAGGACCTGCTCTTTCGAGTGTGTTACGGACTACCTGAAGCCACAGTTTCCTGAAAGAAGGTCCAAATGCATCAGCAAATGGGGCCATTACAATGCTAGGAGAAAAGAGTATCCCCAAATAAAAGGCTCTCAACAGCAGAACAAAACCTTCAAATATGGAATGCACCAATGAGGTGACCAAAAAATGTCCGTTTTCAGCATGCCTGTAGAAGCTAGTCATTGGGAGACCATACTCCAAGTCTGCTGATGCTTGTGCCAGCGCTATATTTCTTCCATATGCTAAGGCAAGAAAACTAGGGAGAATTACATAAGACCTGCTCAATGCCAAGCTAAGTGCTTGTGCAAATCGACTTAAGCGAAGAAAAGTTTGCCCCTCATCGAAATATTTACGTGATAACTTCTTCCAAGCAACTTCTGCATGATTTCTTACAGCTGTTCCCGGTGAAGTCAATGAATAACTCCCATAGAAAGTATTACGCATTCTACGTGCTACAGATGAATCATATCCCCTAGTAGATACATATTGCCCATAAAATCTACATATAGGAGGACATACCCCAATCCTAATAAGTTCTACATTTCTCGCTTGTTCTGAGCAGATAGTAGTCCGATTTCTGCATAAGGATTGTCCAAGTCCTTTAGTTTTACCAACTGAAAAGATTCTGCATTCCAAGCACAACACAACTTAGCAGAGGCAAAATGTAAAATCAGTAGCTATTTCACTCTAAAAATAATTCCCTTTATTGACATGTGCAACTAAAATACTATCTCAAGAACAATGATTCTAATTGGATGACTACATAGTGAAACCTGAATGTTAGTTTTCCTATGCAGAACAAAAATGCCCCACACTCCCGAAAGAAAGGCAGTAGTACAAAGCACTCTAAACAAAGATAGCCTCCTACTAAATTTGGAAAATTTATGCTAATGCTTCAAAATAGAGCCATGGGCCATAAGTATCGGAGCCAAGATTTTTCACTATGAACAGTAACCACATAAAGAAACTAAAAGGCTTTAACATCTATTATATATATACATACAATAAACAAACAGTGTAATATTTCGCAAAAAGGGGTTCTAAGGGGTCAGCCTTACCTAGGTCTTCCCCTAAAGTAAACACAGCAAATATGAAACATTGAGTTTCACTTACACCAGTTAAAAACCTTGTAAGAAGAAAATTCCAAAAGGCCTACAGAAACCTTGCGAATTATTCAGTAAAGAGTTCCAGCCAACTAAACTCACCAATAAAAACATAGAGCTAATTAACAAGTAGAATAAAAAGGCAAAATGTGTGAAATCAACCGGAAAAGGGAGGATCTTGACATGGCGAATAGGGTAAATTAAAGTCGTCGCTGTTTGCAGAGGCTAACGTGGACTGGAGGTGAAGAGCATCGCCGATAAGCATTTTTCACGGATTGTATTTGTCGGTGATAAGACCAAACAATATGGTATACGTGTAATTTTAAATGCGGCTTATTTCTTGTTTCCTACTTTCAATCCGTCCCTAATTATTTGTCCATTTTTAAATTGACACACAAAAAATAATAATGGATATAGTGAGTTTATCATTTTATCCATATTAATTATGAAGTAGATGAATTAAAAACTAGTTCTACCATTTTCAAAATAATTAATTGAGGGTGTAATGGGTAAAAAAAATTTATCCTTTCTTGATTTGTCACAAGTAATTAGAGACAACTAAAAAAAGAAATATGGACAAATAATTAGGGACGGAGGGAGTAATAAACAACACGCAATTAAATTAAAATAGCATTAGTAGAATTCATTCTCTAAATACCAAATTAATAAATATTTGACATGTATTTTGTTACTCTAATAATTTACACAATTTAATTTTTTAATATATTACTTACATCAAATTCAGTTAAGTTTCATCTTGAGATCCGTCTAAATGTTATAAGAGGTAGCATATTGGAACTTTCAAAATGATGGATTTTTCCATCTTGCTTTAACGGATTTATCTGTATGAATTTAAATTAATTGTTTTATTTAACTTCAGATTTTAGACACTTGAAACTAATAAAAACTAGGTAGAGTTACTACGAGACAAATTGGCAAATAATTTTGTTATTATTAAAATGTAATGTCAAATGGATGTTTTTTTTAATCAATAAAGATGTGTTTATGGATTTTTAGTCACAAATAAACATGTGCAGTGTTATGTAATGTCAAAAATAAATCTTTTCCGTTCTTTGTTAACAATGTTTTTTTATATAAAAGGGAAAAAAAGACAACTATTAATTTTTATCCTCTGTGATTAACTGTTAATTTTGCATCATTGCGTGCAATGTTGATAAGTAAAATTTTAAATTTAAGCAAAAAGGCCAAGGTCTAAAGGGGAACTTTCTTAAATAGTTTGTTCAAGTTCTATGTGCACCCCACACTAACGTGTTCCACCTTGATCCATATATACTAATACAGGGCATTGAGGATTCTTCTAGTATAACTTTATTTTTTAAAATGGATTAGTTGTTCATGGGATACTAAATTCTCTTGGTGGTGAATTCAACGATTCGTTCTCATCATTCACGCAATTCCCTCGCGAATTCGCACATGTACACGAATCTTTGTTCTCACTCCGCAAAATGAAAATAGGTTGCTTCCATTTTTACACAACTCCGATCCTTCTTACTATAAGAAAATTCTAAATGGTACATCGTTGTCCTATACTTACACTCCAATGATAAGAATTTTCTAAGAAAGTTCACAAATCTTCATTTGGCAATTGTAAGCAATACGTGCTATATCCAAGTCTCCGTTTATGCAGTTATAAATAAGCCAATCTCCCTAGCTAGACTTGTCCATAACAAGAGAAAAGGAAAAAATAGTAATAATCTATCATCGAGGAAGGAAATATGATAGTGGAGATTGAGGAAGTGAGCAGCTGCGAAGCACTGCCTCTGCTTTCACTAAACCATGTGTCCTTGTTAGTGAGAGATGTCTGGAATTCTGTGCGCTTCTATGAAGATGTCTTGGGCTTTTGCCTTGTTAAACGCCCTTCTTCTTTCAACTTCCATGGAGCCTGGTAATTAATTAGCCTCTCTGTCTCTCTATTACAAATACAATATTGACACATATATGCATGCTTCATGTTTTAATATATTTTGTACCTTTTTTTGGTAAGGTTGTACAACTATGGAGTGGGGATTCACTTGCTTGAGAACAAAGGTATGGAGGATTACGATGCTATCAATGAACCTCGACCAATTAATCCCAAGGATAACCACATTTCCTTCCAGGTAAATTAACTTTCATTCTTAAAACAGAGGCAGATCATGCATGTACTATGAGTTCAGCCTAATCGAATCAAACATTTGACATTACTAATTGAATCATGAACCCATAATTTCAAGAAGCACAATGATATTTGGGTTCAATTGTAATCGTAAAATTTAAATCTTTGGACCTGTCTCTCTGTTCTTAATATGAAGTTGGTGTTTCAATTGTTCTGTTTTCCTAACATGTGTACACTATGGAATTGCAATTAGCAGAGTAGTGATGTTGTGGTGGTGAAGAGGAGATTGGAGGAACTGGGAATGCGATACGCGACTGCACTTGTGGAGGAAGAAGGAATAAAGGTGGATCAGGTGTTTTTCCATGACCCTGATGGCTACATGATTGAAATATGCAACTGTGACAATCTTCCAATTCTGCCCATCTCTTCAAGCTGCTCACTCAAGCCCCACAACTATTATAACAAAATGATTGCCACAAATTATGGCTGTGGTTTCATGGAGAATGAGATGCTGGAGAACTTAAGCATGAACATGCTCAACTTTTCCTTCTAAACATAATACAAGTTCTAGTTTGTAATATTTGTGTGACTGAAAGTTCTTATCATTTGTTTGATTAAGTAGCTTTTCCACAAGTTCATATGTTTTAAGTTAAAGCTTGAATAATTGATGTACTTTTATATATTTTCAAACTATATACTATATTGTTTGTATGTATCCAATTATTTACTGTATTATAATTTTGTTCGTCTCAAGAAGAGATAAGATGGGAGAAAATAATATACAAATGCATATTAGGTCCGATTCAACCTTAAAAGTTAGTTCAAGCGGTAAGTATTGTCCAAGCCATATAAAAAGACTACTTATTTCATAATTAACCGATGTGAGACTTCTTCAACAAAGACATCGACAATAAGGATGCATGTTGTATTGAGATCTAATTATAATAAGCTAGCTGCATTTTGATGTTTTTTATTTATATTTTTTTGGTAGAAAAATCAGACTCTTCGAGTAAACTTTCCTAACAACAGAAAATTGGCGTAGTATATGTACAGTTTAATAACAAAAACATTATAATCTACATTGAGTGAACGGATTTGTTACTTATAATATATGTGATTAGCTTTTTCTTCTTCCTGTTTTTTGTAACTAAATTAAAAAGTGGTGGAATTGGGTAAGTTTAAATTTCATGCCTCCAAGAAATGTGATTGGAACTTTCTAAACCAACTGTCTAATTTCAATGTACAACCTAAAGTCTTTTGGGTCGGAAGGGGTGTGGGTGTGTCGAAACCAAACAACAGACAACAACAACATATTTGTAACATTGTGGGCTTATTGCCTCTTTCATGATGTTTTAGTTGCCCACTCGTTAGAATAGGAATAGGTTTATACAATTCTATTAGAATAAGAATAGGTTTACACAATCCTATTAGAATAGGAATAGGTTTATACAATCCTATTTAGAATAGGAATAGGAATAATAAATAGTATCCTACTTGTAAATGATTATATTCTAGTGTCTATAAATAGGATCTCAATGTAATAATATTGACACAACAACAATTCAATAATATTTTTTTCCTATATTTCTCACATTAGGATGACCCATTATATATATGAGACCCTTATGACTCAACTTGCTTCACAACAATCTAAACTTTAGTAGATGAAACTAGAATGACTTTAACTTATATACATTAATTAATAATAATAAAATAAGAAAAATATATATATAACTATAAATTAGTTGAGAAATTAATTACAAGTAAATATTTATTCTTTTTCATTATTTTCATCGAGACTAGCTTCTTTTTTAGGTTGAGTACACGCTGCTCTCTTATTCTACTCGTAGAATTTTATCGAATATGTTATTATTGTATTCATAATAAGTAAAGCTAATTACTTTTAAAATAAAGTAGATAACTTACAATGACAATTAACGAATATGTTATTATTGTATTCATAATAAGTAAAGCTAATTACTTTTAAAATAAAGTAGATAACTTACAATGACAATTAGCCTACAATGGTAGAGTAGAATTTTTTTACACAATCAGTAATTAATATAATTAAATAGGCATTTGGATATAAAAATTGTGATATTTGAATAAAAAATAGTACTTTGAAATGCTTTTTGGGAGTTCCCATTTTTTTTCTTCCTTCATGACTCAAACTCACACTTGAAAAAAAAGGGAAAAGGTATTTAACCCAAAAAAAAAGAGTAGAAAATTATTCTTTTTTCACTTAAATCTGGTCAAAACCATTTTCTTACACTTGAAATTCATCTCCAAAAGCTTTTTCATGGAAATTTTAATGTGAGTTTTAGGTGGAGAAGTATGAAAATGGATTTGTTTCAAGCTGGGTCACCAGAAAGAATGGGTCAGGTATGGGTTAAAATAGAAATAGATTATACGATTTCTAAGCTGATATGTATTTCTCGGTTAAAATTAGGAATATATTTATATCAAGATATAATAAAAAGTATATTTAAATCAAAAATATTATTTTCGATAATACAGAAAAAAATCATGTCCTAACGAATTGTTAACCGACAGGGCAACTAATGAATTCACGATCAGTACTTGGAGCCACATGAAAAAAATAGACAAAAATTGAAGAATTAGGGGACCAAACTTGATCAATCGACAAATCATCGAGCTGCAAAAACAAAATTCACGTACGGTTAGTTGAGAATGAGAAGACACAAAGGGGCACGTGGCATAATCACAGACCTCACAATGTGGCTTATACATTAAAAAATAAAATCCAAAATGATGAAAATGGAGAAGCATGACTGAAAAGAAAAGCCAATATGGGTTGTGGAGCAGTAGTTGAGATTATTTCACTCTTAATCAGAGGTTTCAGATTCGAGCTTTGGTTTGGAAAAAATTCTATTGGAAGCGTCACCCCTAAATGAGTTCTACAATGCGCGTTCCAAATTAAATCAAAACTTTCATACGGACTCTGAACACAAAAAAAAAAAAAAAAAAAAAACAAGGCAGTACTAACTAAAATATTAAATTTGATGGGCCAAGTCTAAGATATGTAACTGGTGGTTCATATCTCTCCAATAGGAATCTTCATGGCCACACTCTTTAATCTTGTGGCTGTGCTGTATTCCTTGTGTTGAATGTTGATGCCAGAATATATTTTTCTTTTTAAGGTTTCTTATATGAGTATATATTTTCCTTTAATAGATCATGGTGCTATTTATGGTCTAATTTTTCAAAACCCCAGCCAATAAGAAAAATTATCCTAATACTAACTTACCATCAATTAGTTCAACCTTCACCAACATCCACAAAAATACTTATTTACATTCGGTACGTTTCTTAAATAAAACAATACTTTAAGTATTCATACCGATAAATATGTAAAAAAGTTAATTGTCTTTTCTTATATGTTAAAATTTAAAACTGAATTAAGCACCTAAAATTTATTTTTAAAACAGCGGACAAGTATAACTAAATGGCCAGAGTGTTTTTTTTAAAATATATATTATATAGTAGATGTCGAACTCCTTTCTGCTTTCTCGACTAATCTAACAATTTGAACGGAATAAAAAAAAATTAGCAGAATTTTATCCATTCACAAATCTCGAAGGAATGGTTAAAGAAGGGAAGGATCCTGCCAAAATCTTTGGGTTTGTGAGGAAAATATTGTTTGTCAATATATAAGAGTTGGTTGGTGAGTTGTATTCTGCATTGTCTCAAACTACTGTAGTACTGTACTATTCAACTTTCTGCAGACTTAAAAGTTCCAGTCTTTGGGGGTTATTTGTCTAAATAGACTACTTAATTCTTGATAAAGAGTAGTTGAAGGAATCTAGCTAATAATATGAGGCTTCATATTGTTTTATTATTGGGTGAGTTGTGGTAGAAATGAATTATGCGGACACTTTGTGATGTTTGTGAAAGTGCTGCAGCCATTCTTTTCTGTGCTGCAGATGAGGCTGCCCTTTGCCGTGCCTGTGATGAAAAGGTCTCATTTTTACTCTCAAATTTAATACTCTACTTATATGAAATTTTTCCATTTATATTTCTTGAAAATATGCTTTTGTGTTTTGAGTGGTTGGTTTGTTAAGTTTACCGGAATATGTTCAGTTGAGAAATGACCATCTTTTTTGTGTAGTGAGTTGCAGATTGCTTGTGTCGAGCATAGTTGTATAAGCTACAAGTATAGGATTGTGCTAATTAGGACTAATATTACATAAGATTATGTGTGTTTTAAAGTAATCTGGTTGTTTTGACTTAGTTGTACGTGCGCGGTTACTTCATAAGGTAGCATCAGACAGTCTTGATTTCACTAGGCTTGTGTGTCATTTGAGTCAGTTTAGAATAGAGAGATCATGTTGCTTGTCGTAAGGCTTGCTCTCATGGGGCATTCTTTCTTTTAAAGATCAAAAATTATGCTGACCTGTTAAACAAATTGACATGTGTTCAGTATTCCTAATTGTAAATTTCTGGGAATCATTGCTTCTTCTCTTTGGTTCTAGTTTCATCAGTTCATCTTCTTTTATGTTGAAAAGTTTATGCTGTTAGAGAGGATATGCTTCTATTTACTTGATTATATCTTGAACATCCCTACACGTGTGAATTATCTGATCACCTCATCTAAAAGATTAATATGTTAGAGAGGATACACTTCACGGTTCTTAAATTATATCTTCAACACTCATATTTCTGATCCGGAGTCATGAAAGGCCAAATCTATTGAAGGCCATCTGAATCAACTTCTTATCTTGGTTTAATCGGCTAATATTGACAATGTTACTAAGAGACTTCTGATGTTTTCGTTCTTGTGGACACTTCTAAGCATATTCAAATTTGGTCCATAGGTTCATATGTGTAACAAGCTTGCTAGTAGGCATGTGAGGGTTGGACTTGCTAAGCCCAACGAGGTTCCTCGGTGTGACATATGTGAAAATTCACCTGGTTAGTGGAGCTTAAATCCTTTTTCTTCTTCAATTCCTTTTATTTCATTTTGTAATATTGTCCTACAAACGAGGGCCTGCAAAGTGAACTAACTATAAGTAATTTCCTTTGCATTACACGTGAAGCATTCTTTTACTGCGAAGTCGATGGAAGTTCGCTTTGTCTGCAATGTGACATGATGGTACACGTTGGCGGTAAACGAACACACAGTAGATATCTCCTGTTGAGGCAGAAAGTTGAGGTTGGTATTCCGTTGTATGAGTTACATGCTACTCTTAATATGTGCAATGTTTACATATAAGGTCATTTTTTTCTCATATAGTTTCCAGGAGACAAGTCTGGGCCTACAGAGGAATTAGCCAGGAAGACATTAGATCCCGGTGAAAATAAGAGGGATCATAGTCACTCACCAAAGCCAATGGTTAAAGACAATCAACAAAATCACAGGGTGTCTCCTATCCTAATTTCAGATGGGACTGCAGATGGGCATGGCAAGAAGGACAAAATGATCGACTTGAATGTGAAGCCAAGTCGTTTTCATGGTCAGGCATCTAATCAGGTTAGCCAATTGGATTATATCTCGGAATAACTTTGCTATATTTCGTCAGTAATTTCAACTTGATATAATGCAGAATCTTCACATTCTCTTTTTTTCGTTTGAATGCTAAATATTTATCATGTGAACTGAAATGTTATAAATTAGTGGAGATGAGTTTCTTCCAGTTTCATCAATTCATTTCCCTTCTTCGACTTCTCCCTTTTAGTAAGTAGAACAGATGACTTTATTCATAATCTGGAAATTGAAATCCTTTCCGAACTAGAAGAAGGTTGCTGAAATGTCTACTGAAGAGATGTGTTTTTCTCGTTCTTATGTTTTCTTGTTAATGTCTCTCTTAATCTCCTGACATCCTATTCATGAATAAATTTGAATAGAAGGTTCCTGCTTGAAGTTGCAGTTAACACTGTCAAGTCTATGCCAAACCAACTAGAATGATTCTACAATAAATGTATTCTCAGCCCATTTCTGCTGTGCAGAACTTATAGGGGAAAACTTGACAGATTGTTCATAAAAAGGTTGATCTAATAGTATTTCCCTATTTAAGTTTCTAAGCATTACTTTTTGAACTGATTTTTTCGTTTTTCCTCAACAGGATTAACTTATCTTCAGATATTGTTCCAGCCAGGTATTCTATGAGAAAATGTTTGTGAGGCGTCAAATAAACCTCATGTGGCATGCATGTTCCACCTTTGCGCATATGAATGAAGCTCAATAGCCAAGATTAATAATCGAACAACATTTGGCAATTAGTGTTAGATAGTTCTGATTGCTTTGAGTTTTTGCCAGTCTCAAGATCATTTTTTCCCTTTAGGATTTAGTTTTTTCATTAAGACAACATTTAAGAAACTGCCTGCTTAAAGTAGCTGATGTAACTGAAGTTTATGATGATTTTAGTAGAAGTTATTGTATCTTGAAATTTAAGGTCATTTTTATGTGTATAGATTATTTTTATGGTTTCTTGCACTTGTATTCAAAGACTGATCAAGATCGACATGATCCTGTATTGCAAGAAAGTCAGCACATTTGTTGCCTTCTCTCATTATATGCTCCCTCTCTAGCACTTCCCATTAGTATTTCTTTGCAATATACTATCATTACTTTCGACTATATCCTTTGCATAATTCCTAGCACAGAACTCAATCTGAAAATCTTGAATAGACAAAGTATGTGCCCAAATCTGAATATTTGTTCAGACATGTGGCTTTTGAACCTTTGTTGATTGGGTAGCAACCTACGGCGCTTCACTAACCAGAGTCATCTTAACTCTCTCTGGATGATTAAACTTCCGAAAAAAAATAAAATTTAAGAGTTTGGATATTTTATATATTTCCTGAAGAATCATCATATGTGCTGCTTCCTCAATTCATAGTTTGTCATTGGACCAACGGCAAGTATTCTCCAGGATACAATCCTTGTGAAATACTCTTATTCTAAGTTTGGAAATTCCCTTTGTATTTACTGCAAACTCTGTTTCTAATTGTCTCTTTGAAAGTCAAGTTCACAACTTCCATTCGTAGAAGTAGAATGTTATTTCTTCTCTTACACTAGAATTGATTTTAACTTGGTGGAGGGTTTGAGCTCATTATAACATAAACCAAAAGAGCAGGATAAATGTAATAAATTGCTAAAAGCACACGGTAGATGAACAAAACAGTCTTGAGGAGTAGCTATAAGCATTTATGCAGTTTGATTTGGCTACATTACATGCTTCATCATCAAATATCTATAGACTTTGGTAGACACTTAATAGACGTATCCCTTCACGAACATTCCCTTCTTGGCCTCATCGGACTCACCTTCACCGGTGTATTTCCCTAGCTGGGCAAGAGAGTTGGCCTTTGCTCTAACAAGCAAAGCATCCTGAGCTGCCTTCACATTTTCTGGTCTTCCACTCCAAGTCTTGAGGCATGTGTTCTGAAGGGCTCTGGCGTATGAGAATGACACGTGCCATGGGTTGGGACTTTGGTTCATGGCGTTCAAGTTAAGAGTTGCCTCAACTTCAGATTGTCCACCAGACAAAAACTGTGCATAATAAAATCATGAAAAAATTTATTAAGTCAACTTCTTGGAATTATGGAAAAATATTTGATCTATCAGATATGTAGATACTTGCCATGATTCCTGGGACGGCAGGAGGGATTCTTTGGCGGAGGAGACTGAGGGTGTAGTCAGCAACTTGCTGTGGGGTGGCCTTCTCCTTGCACTCAGCTCCAGGGGTGACCATGCTGGGCTTCAACAAGATACCTTCAAACATGACATTGTTTTGGGCAAGGTAGAAGAAAACTTCAGCCCACACCTGCTTGGCAACTTCAAAGGTCCTATCAATGTTGTGTTCACCATCAAGTAAGATCTCTGGCTCAACGATGGGTACCAACCCATTGTCCTACAAGAATGATCAAGATACTTTAGCTATTAATCGTGTAGAAAGCTTAAATTTATACTACTAGTGCAATTTTTAACCGGTTATAGCAGGACATTACTCCATTTTACATGTTACCATATCGCACTTACTATGAAAGTTACCTACTTATTGTTGGTAAATTTAACTTGATACTTGGAAAAATCTACACATTGTTCATGCACAGAACTTAAAATCCACATCCTATGTATATGCCAACTTACCTGAGAAATAGCAGCGTAGCGAGCAAGACCCCAGGCTGCTTCCTTCACTGCAAGTGCTGAAGGACCATTAGGGATGCTCACAACAGTACGCCTGTAAGGTTCACAATGAAGAAGACAAGATGAGCTTCAAATTAAGTAATTATTGCTTTTACTTATAAAAAGAAGCACTCTACCATTTGGCAAACCGGGCGCCTTGTTGGTAGTAAGCAGCAGAGCGAGAGGCAAGGCCATCAAGACCTTGGCACCATGATTCATTGTTTGAGCCAGCCAAAGGAACAAGACCCTGTAGTTTACAAGCAAAAAATACCAAACTCTTAGAAATACACGACGGAAGAATCCTTACACCTTTTAAAGTCACTAAGTTTAGATCTTTTACCTTGTCAACCTTAATACCAGGAACAATGTTCTGCTCAACAAGCACATCAACCATTTTCTTTCCCTCGACGGTTGATTGATAAAGTGTCTCCTCAAAGAGGATTGCACCAGAGATGTACTCCCCTAGTCCAGGAACTGAAACTAGCAGGGTCCTGAATGCCTGGCGGTTAGCCTCAGTGTTCTCCATTCCGATTGAAGCTAAACGCTTCCCACAGGTAGCATTGGACTCATCCATGGCCAAAATTCCACGACCAGGGGATGCAATAGTTTTCTACACTCAATCCATTAGCTCAAATTAGCTAAATATGCTTCATTAATTCATCTCAAAAAAGTTCTACAGAAAGGTTTAACACTTGTACGCTTAGAAAAATCTAATTAATCTCAGTTCACCCTTTATGATACATCACGTTATCTCGGTAATAATTTTTAACACAAACTAACAGCATCACTATCCATATTCAACAAAATTATCAAGAACTTGTAATAACACACTGTTTCACTGTTTTGTCAGAAAAGGAAAACACTAGCAAAACTCTTCAGGCAAATTATCCATAGTAGTAAGAGATAATTAAGCAGTAAAAAGAAGATAAGTGCATGTTGTTAAGACTAAGTAAAATAACAATTAGTACTACATGAGATAGGAAGCTTTGAAGTCAGAGCAAGATTCCTCCTCTCATTTTATATAACAATATTTGACTTGGCACAGAATGGTTATATAAAATAACAGAGGGAGTATAAAAGACCGTGTACCGCGGTTTTGATGAGCTCATCAGCATAGGAACTAGCACGGACGGTGAGTGCAGAGGGGTGACAGCGGACGGAGACGGATGGCAGGCGTAAGGATTGGCCTTTTACAAACTCAGTCTTGTCAAGGACTGGAGATGTCTTGAGGAGAGATGCTGATGCCATTTTCTTACTTTCCTTATATTTCTCTCCTCAACTTGTGAGTATATCTTATGTGTTCAATATACAAGCGGAGAGCCCCATGCTTACTACATATATAGTTCTAAAAGATAATATCATTTGAGGCCATTATAGTTTTGCCAATTAGCTCTTGCCAGTTGGCTTGATAACTTGCTGACTTGGCTAGACAGACTTATGTAGGAATTTGCTAACTGATGGTTGGATTTCATTAGTCCTTATTTTCCTTATCATTTAAACTTCCTGTGCCACAAAATTAGCTCCTTTTTGGAACTTTGTAAAACCATATAGGTTTGAGGCTCTAGTTGTTCTAAAGTAAAAGACAAATATGCTAATGCAGTCTAGTTTGGGTTCTGTTGAGTGGACATCAAAATTTAAATGAAAGAATCTCGCACTATAATTAAATAATCCACAACTATATATGTTTTAGGTGTCTGATATTGTTTCATCAATCAGAGTATTTTCCCCATTTTAAAGCAAAAAATCGCAATTTTCCCCAGTAGAAATTGCTCAAAAGATTTTCTTTTACCAAAAGGGTTAACTTAGCCTAGTAACAAGTTCCTGCAACACCTTTCAGAGAGTTGATGTAATGAGATTGATAGTTCCTACTAATATTGAATTTATTTGAAAGAATCAAGAGAAGCGTTCACTTCCTTTTCAGCCTGGGTCCTCATAAAAATCTCCACACAAATTTCCATATGTGCAATTGTATTGTAACATCAGAAGAATAGGTGACAGTAAATTAAATATTCTGGTCCACATGCCCAAAAAATCTCCATCAAGGAAAGGAAAGAAAAGTGAGCACATTATGAATCTCATAGAGTAGACAGCCAAATTCATGATGGCCCGTAAAGAATGTCACCACTCAACTTCAGCCAGTAAGAAGACCTATTCGGTGCAAATATAACAAAAACAGAAGATGATATTAACAGTGCATATGCAAGTTCACAAAGACGTTTAAAACAAGAGAAAGAAATGTTGGTAGTATTTGAATTAGGACGTAGAGTTCCCAACTCAAGGTAAACTATTTCACATAATACTCTTTGAAGGGGTCAGTTGAAATTCAACTACCAGATCAGATCAATAAATGTTCAATTGCAAACTTAATTAGTACAATCTCATCTAGCACGTATTTTCCTAAATCTTTCGGGCTTCAATAAATTGAAAATGTCTCAATTCAATATTATTTCTATGCCCTTCCATTCCCTCCATCAATCAATTCAACTATTCTAAAAGTGACAACTTTGAGGTTTATGTACCCATTACGTAATAAGAAAGTGCTAAAACAACCGTAAGATAGTTCGACTTCTTTCACAGTGAAATCACAAACCATTTTTGTCAATTACAATATCAATACCATTTGTCCTCATGCTAAGTAGCAATTACTTCACATCACAGTTGGTGAATGTTAGGAAAGAACCAGCCAGCTTTCTTCTATGGTATGTGTTGATGGAATTGCAATTATCAGAAGTTCAAAGCTACATGTACCAATTGTCACGATAAAAACTTTCCGATTTGATCAACTTTTGGGGAGTGAAAGGAACCCAAAAAGTTTCGTCATCTTGTTGGGTCTCAAAGTCAATTCAGTTGCTATAGTTGTAACTTTTTGCTTTATTTATTTGCTCGACTTCCAAGGGACTAAGAGAACACATGATAATTCTCTTGATTGTTTGCCAAGTTTAAATCTCTTTGACTCATCAATTGGCTCACCAATGCAGCTTACACATTACATCCCATGGGCATTAAAAAGAAATCGAAAAACTCACATGTCACAAAAGGGTCAGCAAAAAATGACATCAAACAGCGGCTCATGGCCCTGACATACCCCGATCAAACTCCTAAACTGCACGAAAAGCAACCTCTTAGGAACATAAAAAAGAGGGACCAAAAAGCTGATTCGCACGAAAAATATAATAGTATGCTCTAGTTTTTGGACGGCAGGGGCGTCAATGTCCAAAAGTATGACGAAGGGTATCTGCATATCATATCATTAATGACAGTTCACCGGTATATTTATTTTTTTTCCCTTTTCTTTTTTATTTTATATAGGAAAATAGCATGATATACCCCTTAACTTTACCATTTAGAACTAATATATCTCTTATTATGAAAGTGGCTTATATATACCTTTTTCTTTAATGGAAGTGAAAAAATTATTTTAATTTAAT
The DNA here is from genome assembly GCA_029582245.1 of Solanum etuberosum. Classification (NCBI taxonomy): domain Eukaryota; kingdom Viridiplantae; phylum Streptophyta; class Magnoliopsida; order Solanales; family Solanaceae; genus Solanum; species Solanum etuberosum. The sequence continues at coordinate 16,838 of JAJONR010010448.1, forward strand.
TTTATTATTTTTTAAAATATATATATAATTCATATGGGTATTGTTTACATCCTTACTTTATTCAAATAAGGGGAAATGTCGTGATGACTCAAAAAATAATCAATTAATTGAATTCATTTAAATTTTAAAAGAATTTTAAAAAAGGATAAGGGAGTCGCCACCTAATTTTAGGGAAAACTAGGAAACCAATTAATTACTTAACTTAAAAAACTGTCTATGAAATCAAAAGATTCTAGGTAAGGGTTCAAGTTATTTCAAAGAGAAGGTGTTAGGCATACTTCGAAATCCTCAACTGTGGGTCGAATTCATTTTTTCAAATTGAAGAGGAGATACAATATGCAAGTATAATAGTAAACATGCAACATACACAAATAATAAAATAAAACAATAATATAAGAAACGATCCAAGGTTTGTCTAGCGTAAATATATATAAAATAATGAATAAAGAATATTTCGAAAGCTTCAATGGGAAGCGACTCCGGGGTACCTGTAAAGACACTTAGTAAAAATGTTAGTAATAAATAAATATGAGTAAAAATAAATAAATCAAATAATAACTTAAAAATAAAAACCCGTCTTATTAACATGGAAAGCCTTGAAAATCGACGGTAATTTCTTAATCGGCCAATTTTAACTTAAAATATATAAACTTAAACTAAATTTTCGTCTTTCAAAATGGGGAGGCCTCAAAAACTGACGGAGAAATTTTTTCATTGGCCAATTTAACATATAATTTTTCTAACACAAGTTAAAATAAAACTAAACAAAAGACAAATAAAAATGACTGGCAACAACTAAGAAAGATAACAACATAACAATATGAAAAAGTATCTACGTAGCAATAACACACGGCAAGGGGTCGTTTGGTGTGAGGGATAAAAATAAATAGTGATGGGATAAAAATTTTGTATCTTGTTTGGTTGCCAAGTTTGGGATAAGTTATCCCACCATTTATATCATAGTGATGGAATAAGTTATCCCATATACATGGTGGGATAAATTAGGGGTGGGCGTTCGGTTCTTCGGTTCTGTTTTATCAAACTTTGATTCGGTTCTTCGGTTTTAGAAAAGTGTGCACTGTATATTAAACCAAACTAATTCGGTTCGGTTCGGTTTTTCTACTTTGGTTCGGTTTAATTCGGTGTTTTTAAATCGGTTTTTTGGTGTGAATGAAAAATAAAATAAGGATAAAGTATAAGATACTTAGAAATTTAAAACTATGTTAAGGAATGATGCGTATCACCGTGGAACACTTATTGTGCTAACTAAAAGACTATATTTGTCTTTATCAAGAACATTGTGCCTCCAACTACTTCTCGAGAAAAACAAGTACGAAGACGGTTCCTTTACATAATGTACATTGGTAGAAATATGTTTGAGTTTCTCTTGGAAATTAATATTTGAAGTTAACTATTGAATTGTACATTTGTTGTTACATTGATTTGTTCATAATGATTTAATTGTTAGTTGAATTTTTAATTTTTAGTTAAGAGAATGCCCATATATATATAATTTAAAAAAAATTATTTTCTTAAAAATAAAAGTTCGGTTCTTCGGTGCATCGAAGTTTTGAGACCCTTACACCGAACACCGAACCGAAGAACCGAACTTCCGAAAAAATAACACCAACACCGAACCGAAAAACCAAAAAACCGAATTAGTTCGATTCGGTTCGGTTTTCCGGTGTTTATGCCCACCCCTAGGATAAGTTATCCCAAGATAGCACCCCAAGATAACTAATCATCGGATAACTTGTTCCCAACCAAACGACCCCTAAGAGACCAACTAATAAATTAATAAATAAATTAATTAATTAATTAATCAATAGTATGAGTGAACATAAAGTTAAAATAATGGAAGACAAAGCACCCAATAACCCGACCCTTGTCTCTCTGATCCCGGTAACTATGCTGTTTCCATCTATTCTGACGCCATACTTTAATTTGAATGTATTTAACCTTAACCCTTTTTTATTTGGTTGTTGGGTTGATTAATTTTTTAGCTCGGAGATCCACTTTTTGCTTGAGAATAGTGTTGGTGATGCTGCATTTGATCTATGTGGGAGTTTTATTTGTCTTTGACAAAGATTTGATTCACAAAACTAATGAAGAGCCATGGTATGTACTCTTTACTTTACTTATTGGGGAAAATGATCCAGTCTTTCTTTTTTTCTTCCAGAATTAGCAGCTATCTTATGAGTCCTTGTTTCGGAATTAGCAGCTTGATATGATATGAGATGAAATACCAATAATACAGTGCAATTGTGCAAACAATGAGTGTCTTTGTTCAACTTATAATTTGCTCTCACTTTACTTCATTCGTTTTGGTTCGCCTAATTCATTAGCATTGAACTTATGAAGGAATTGATCGGCATGTTCAACTTATAATTTGCTCTCAATTTGTTCAATGCCTGTATTATGGTTCTTGCTAAAATACACCCCCTCTTCTGTTTTATGTGATACGATTTACTCTTTAGTCTATCTAAAAATAATGAACACCTTTCTATATTTGGATAATCTGAACAAAAAGTAAAACAATGAATAGATATAATCCTATTCAAATAAGTCTCCGATTCAAAAGGAAAATGATGGAGTTGAATAAAGTGATCATCATTTTTAACGCTTTTGTAGAGGTTCCACTTTTATGTAGGCGTTTTTGGTAAAACTGCTGATACCCTCTTCCTTGCCTTCAGAGTACACAACTGTCTATTTGATCCTGTTTGCTGGTACACTGGCTCAATACTTCATCACTTCAGGTTCTTCTCCTGGGTAATTTCATGCACACTCTTTACTTTCTAGTTTATAGGCCATTGTTATTCTATGCGCTTCAGTGCTACTTCTCTGAAGAGCCAGTAAAGTTGCATTGTGTGATCAGTTAAAATTTCTATTGAACATGTAGCTATGTTATTGATGCAATGAGGGCTGTCAATGAGGCAGATGCATCACATAATAGGGCATCAATGACCTCAAAGTAAGAGAATTTCCTTTCTGATTATTTACATGGAAAGTAAATTACTGGATACCCCTGCCATATTTGTGAAATAACGTAGTTGTAATTATGTGGAGAGTTCTGCAGAATTATCTAATTGCTACTATTTTCTGCCTATTGTGATGTAAAATGATCAAGCAATCGACAGGAACCAGTTGGGAAGTAATCTTCAAGGCCGTGGTACGATGGCGTGGACAAAGCTAGTGATGGATATGTATCCCAGTGGAACATCTCTTAGGTATGAATGACTTGAACAATACCTTCTTTATGCTTTTCCTGTTGTCTATAAAGCAGCTGCACTGTTTTCAGCCTATTTTGCAGCCTCTACCGTAGTGCTATTTAGTTCATCTAGTTTCATCTTACATGTTGGTTCAGTTTGACTTAAATTGTTTATGGAACAGGGAAAGGTTTGATTCAATCATTCGAAATCTGCTGTTTTGGATTGTCTTTCATGACGCTTGTTGGACTGGGAGAATATAGGGGCCAATAAAGATTAGGATATAGGGAGCACCTTATGGTGATGGCAAAGTTTTTTCCCACTCATTATCGATTTCACAAGTGATGCTTATATAACTGAGAGATTTAGATGAAAATTGTCAATAGTTTTAGTTATAGAAAGCATCTCAGCATCAGAAGGTACCCCCAACTGGCTAACCTGGTATATTGCGATGATTTGGCTAACTGCAGGATGCAGTAGCTTTTATATGGAGGGGAGAAGCTGTAAAACAACCCTGTATGATTTCCTGAGAATGTTCAGAAATTCGTAATCTTTCATTCGATAACAAAGGAAGTTGAAATATAATGAAAATTTCTGCTGAGATGTGTTATTGTTGAATCATTTCATGGCATAGCTAATAGTCATGTAATACAAGTGCCTCCAGCATCAAGTTTGGTCTTCTCCCTCTCAAAATACCTTTATAAACTGGATTATAATCTGAAACTAGATGACATTATTTGGAAGCCAGTCATCAGTTCTCACATGAATTTATGCCGAATAACCCATCCTTGCTTCTTTATCACTTTTCGAAGTAGTTAGAGATGCATTGTGAATACTTACGGGTCGTTTGGTAGAGTGTATTAGGAAAAATAATACATGCATTAGCCTTGTGTATTATTAGTACCTTGTTTGGTACTCTTTTTCAACCTATGTATAACTAATGCTTATTGTATATTAAGGTGTGCATTGTTAATACCATGAAATTCTAGGTATTTAGCAATGCAATGGTTTTAACGCATTGCATTAGTTTTTTTTTGTTTTTTTTTTTTTTGTATATGAGCAGTCAATTGGGTTGCATTATGACTTATTTATATATAATTACGTAAGTTTAAGCTCCATATGAATTCTCAAAAAAAAAGTTTAAGCTCCATATGAATTCTCAAAAAAAAAGTTTAAGCTCCATATGTATAAAACAACATTTATACAGTATATCAGTTATAGTTATACAATTTCAATATTTGTATAAATATACAGTTCATTAGGTCTTTTGTATATAAGTATTTAATTGGTTTGCATTATGCCTTATTTGTATATGTTACATAATTTTAAGACACATAGCTATAAAATAACAATTATACAATTCCAAAAATTTTGTATAAGCGTATCTGTTTTTTTTGTACGTATTTAATATAATTATATACATATAAAATTTTACTATATCACCATTTGAATATAATAAATACAATGTTTTGAAAAACGTAATAGAAAAATGACTATAATTAATGATGAAGATAAATTAGGAACTAAATGTAAAATTATTCATTGATTTCATAAAATAGACAAATATAGTTGGACATCTCAAAATAGTATAGTGGACAACTATTATTAAACGGAGCGGAAGGAAGGAGTACTTATAATTAAGTTTGTTAGGGAAAATTCACCATCTCGCGCCTTAATATATTTCTTATCTTATATAATTTGATCAACTCTAACATATTTAACATATAATAACTAATTTTTAAATTATCTAATCATATAAAAATTGAACTGAAGTACTTATTATCAATGTCATGAATTCGATGCAATGGGTTTTGGGTTTAAATGTTCAGTTCAATTGTCAACGCAATGCATATGCAACACCTCCAATTCTTCATCACGTTTTGGGTTTAATTTTATAACTCCATCTTCTTCTTTCTCCCAACTCAGCCCATCTAAGCGTGGTTAAAATAAGGAGGAATGTCGAGAATCAATCGAAAAAACCCTCTTTATTCTATTGGTGAGGGTTGCGTATACCTTACCCAGATTTCTCAATTACACTATGTTGTTGTTATTTATTACTAGAAACAGTATTTTTTATCAATGAAAAATTTGAATTATAAAACATGATTTTTTTCACCCCATTTCCATTGAACCAGCTCCCTAGAAAAACGTATAGTGGAAAACAGATTCTCATTAAAATACTCAGAGAAGTCGCTGATTATTTTTTTCTTTTAACAATGATTCAATCAAAATATCTGAAAAAATTAGCTATAGGAGATTTTTCTGAAACTTTGAATGGAAAAATAGTGATTGTTGTGTTATTTTCTTTCTCCTCCCAACTCCAAGCTGTACTTTCTAACTCTAACCAAACTCTTATTTATTTATTATTATATAATATATGATGTAGCTAAGTTTTTTTTTTTTTTCCTCCCCAACTTTCTTTGAAAAAATAATAGTCACATGAAATTTGAAATACCAAACTCGTGCATAAGGGTCCCATGAATGATGATATAGTTTCTCGATATCCGTTCCTGCTTTCTCAATTTAGTCAACCATTTTACTTCTAAAATCGTTTTATTCTGCCGCAAACAACCACAATCCAGGCAAATAATGCAATAGCTCTACAAAAATATATGAAGAAGATGACTATAATATAATGGCAATTGGTGTTATGTACAAGTTAGTTGTTTGTTTTTTTTTCCTGCCAAATTATAGTCACGGTTTTTCCCCAACAGTCCCACTCTCCAGCTGACCTAAACAGACACATTGCTATCAAACTGTGCATAATATGACAAATACTCTCAAAGTCAAAAATTAATATATTTCTCCGATTATATTGTTATACTTTATTTTCTTAATAGTGTTCAATTTTTAAGAAACATTTATTAATTAGGAGTAGCTTAGTAAACAATACATTATATTTATTGATTTATTAATGACTGTTATGTTTGCTAAGGTTACATTTATTTTGAAACGGACGAAGTAATTGTCAATATATAGAACCCATGTTCAACCAGATCCAGTATTTTTTTTATCCCCGAACATCGATATTTATATGTGAAAAATCACTAAAATTTCTAACAAATATTTATCGAATACATGATTTTAGAAGTACTATGAATTCAGCGATCAGCACTGAAAACCTTAAAAAAAACGGAAACAATCAACTTTAACTCTTCGATCCGTTTCTGGTCACATAGGGTATGATATATCGGCATATGGTAAAATCAAAATTTAGGATAGATTGGTCTGAATGAGGAAAGAAACAAAAAGATAGCATAGCCACGACCTGTCAGATTCTCTTTCTCGCCCGGACCAATCATTTTTACCACATTTATTTATTTTTTATAATTGTGGTGTCCGGACTAGCCCGATTAATTCTACACGGTAACTCTGTCTATCAAGGCCAACACAAATCACCTAGTATCTTTTTTCTCCCCGGAAACCTCTCGGCTCTCAACTAGGCCACGTGTACACATACATTCTTTTTTCATCCTTTATATACTACTCCTATATATTTCTGACTCTCATTATCTTCTATCTTCATCAGTATTTTAGTACTCTCAGGATGAAACTATTAGAGCTGTTTTTTATGTTAATGTTGTTTACTATTAGCACAAGTAGTGCTAAACATTCTAGGAGGGATAATACACTAAGGGTAGCTAGTGAAGAAAAAGACTACTTGAATTGGATCAATCGCATGAGTTCTCGCAATCATTCTGTTTTCCAAGAAGCGAAGAACAAATTAGAGGCTTGTAAATTTATTAAGGTGAATAAAAACCCGAAATTCGGAGATTTTACTACGGTTCAGAAGGCTATTGATTCAATTCCAATAGTCAATTCGTGTCGAGTGGTTATTTCTGTTAGTCCTGGGACTTACAGGTAAATTCTGTACACTTTCAATTGTACTGTTTTCTGCTTCTTGATTTTGTACTATAAGCGCATTCAAAATTGAGCAATGTTGCTAGTAAATTGTATGGAAGTTTTGTTTAAATGAGGTAGAAATTTTGTAGGGAGAAGATTGAAATCCCAGCAACAATGGCTTACATTACCCTGGAAGGTGCTGGTTCACATAAAACTACTATCAAATGGGATGACACTGCAGATAGGACAGGAAAAAGTGGCCAACCAATGGGAACTTATGGTTCCGCAACTTTTGCTGTTAATTCCCCCTACTTCATTGCCAAAAACATCACCTTTAAGGTAATTGTAACAATTAGGTGGATATATTAAGAACTAATTTTATCTCTAGAGATGACGCATGTTACCGCGGGTGGTGGAGTCAGAATTTTGAGTTTATGGATTCTGAATTTTAGAAAATAGAATTTTGAGTTAATGGATTCTGAATTTTAGAAAATGTAGCTTACAAGTAAGTTTCTAATAAATTATCTATCCATAACACAAATATTATATTTGAGCAAAAGGTACTGGGTTATGCCAAACTTGTAGGCGAAGCTCTAGCTCCACCCCACCCCTTGGTGTAAAATGTATATAATTCTTGGATTAACATTTATAAGGTATTGACAATATAATAGATTTTGTACAATTGATATATCGGAAAAACTATTCTCACTTTTGGAAAAACCGTTACATGTAGTTTTCTTCGTATAAAAATTCTTTGAGCTCATAATTGATAACTTCGTGAACAGAATGTAGCACCACCGCCATCATCAGGGGCACTAGGAAAGCAAGCGGTGGCATTAAGAATTTCGGCAGATACAGCGGCGTTCATAAATTGCAAGTTCATTGGAGCACAAGACACACTGTATGATCACAGGGGCAGACACTATTTCAAGAATTGTTATATTCAAGGTTCTGTAGATTTTATATTTGGTGATGGGCTGTCCCTTTATGAGAATTGTCATTTACGTGCCAAAACAAAAAGCTATGGGGCCTTGACAGCCCAGAAGAGGGAGAGTTTACTGGAGGAAACTGGATTCTCTTTTCTCAATTGCAAAGTTACTGGATCTGGTGCTCTTTACTTGGGCAGAGCTTGGGGTACTTTCTCTAGGGTCGTATTTGCTTACACTTACATGGATAAAATCATCACATCAAAAGGATGGTATGACTGGGGAGATAAGAACAGGCATATGTAAGTTCTTTCCTTTCTATTTTTTTTCCTACGCAAAATTCATACTATCGAATTTACTGAGGAGTTCATGTTGATCTGCAGGACGGTATTTTATGGGCAATTCAAGTGTTCAGGACCAGGGGCAGACCATGGTGAAAGGGTGAAATGGTCCAGGGAGCTCACTGAACAAGAAGCTAAACCGTTTATCTCACTCAGTTTCATAGATGGTCATGAATGGCTACTCCATATATGATGATTTCTTTAATGTACAATTACGCAATTTGTGTGTTATCATATTGTAAGTTAGAAAATTATTTTTCCCAGGCACCATGTTATAGACCAATAATCTCAACCAGGTCCATCCACGACCACAAAAATAGAAAAAGTACCTACTCCTACTTTCATCAAACCAAAATACAGTTGCGCAAAAATAACCAAGGAATGAAGTAACGAGTCTTGTATTGCAAGAAGTTGAGAGCTATGTATATAAGTTTACAAGAGACGACAATTATAAAATAAACTGTACAAGTATAAACAAATATACATTAGATACAATTCCACCATGACGGTCAGTTAAAAGCAGACTTGCTTTCTTCAAGTAATTGAACTGTACAATACCAACAGGCAGCCTGACAGAAACAAACTGAACTAGTCAACAACGAAAAGGAATATACATTTAGGAAGATTATGATCAAAAGCACAATGGAGATAGACATGCTAGCAGTTACTGGCAAACAAATATAGGTCCTCCAAATTTCAATATCATATATAGAGAACATCAGATATCAACATCTCATGTTCACATTGTAATGGAGAAGAAATCCAACACTCCTAGAAAATGGACACTTCTTAAACAGCTACCACTCATACTCAGCAAGGACATCCCACACACACCCCTTAGTATGCAGCAAGGACAACCAACATCACCACTAAGACAAAGGGAGAAAATTACTGTGGGACTGACCAATAGAGATAGTGATTGCATGATATATTTTTTTGCAACGAATATGCAAATAGTTGTCATCAACTATAGAAAAATGATGTAATGTTCATATAAAAAATAAAGTCACCCACTATCAGAGAAACTGAAAAATAAACACAGGCTACGCACCACAAAGATGATCAGGACTGGAAGAGAGTTACAGTCGCGATGTAACCGTTCTTCATCACCTGTGACAAAATTAGCAAAGATCCTAGTGAAGCAATAGGAAACGAAAGCACAAAGGGAAGAGAGATAAAGTGTGTAGCAAAATCACAGTGTGGGGTATACGGCCATTTATTCGAAACAAAAAAATCACCTCAAAGGCAAGATTTTGGTAGCCATATACAAAGGTAGATCCAAACGGATTGCTCGCAGAGCCTTGCGTCTGGATAGCAGCTCGACCACAATCCCCTAGTATCTCCTGCAGAATCATAGCAACTTAACAATGAGTCAGCTTGAAATTGAGCCCAGAAAAAAGAGGATGTCTGATGATAGGTATATACACAGGTGTACACAACAGTTTGCCCATTAGTTCTAAATATCATTAACATGAACGGATTCTGAGTTTTTAAAAATTGAGTGGGGATGGGGGAACAAGGCAGAGTAACAATTATATAGAACACAAATAGTAAGAACTTCCAACTTGAAAACCTCGAAGAGATACCAATAAATGAACAGAATAACTACGAATCAAACAGAAGAATTCACCTTAACTTGTTCCCATTTTGTGCTGGCTGTAATAGTGGCTTTAGAGGAGTTTACATCCTGATGATAAGACTCTACAACTGCAGAAAAAAAGATGCAAAAAGTATTAAAACGAATATCCAATTCTTTTACATTGGTATAACGAAAGAGGGCTTTAGATCATGAAAGAATCAACTCACAATCAGAACAATGGATAACAAAATTGCACTTCATGTATGAATTAAAATCAGCATGCCCAGGATAGTTGGTGTGCAAGACAAATTTCTTGATTTTATGTGTCTGCAAATAAACCACAATAATCTGAGAATAGATATAGACTTCATAACATGTGCTCATTGGAAACTCAGAGGATGACATACCTGCCCATCAAACAGTATATCTAAGCCACGAGTAAAGTAGTTGTAGAAGTAATCACCACAAAGAGTTGTCCTCGGCCGGGGATCTGACGCAGAATGAATCACCATTTGATCAACCTGTATAACTAATGAAGTCAATCTCCACCAACAATCTAACATGTAGAAACTTGAAGGAACTCAGAAGAAGTTGGATATATCAATTTTCTGTTAGACACGAAAGAAATATAGCAGTACCTGTTTTTGATGGATTCCACATGGTCGACCTAATTCGGTCCAAACATCCTGCATAAAGATAAGATAAGACAAGGTTTTGCATGGTTGATTCAGTCATCAAAACATATATGTAATAAAGGAACAGGGCGATATGCAGCACGAACAAACCTACGCCAGACCACACGCAACATATAAGGACAGACGGATTCAAGCATTGTAAAACCAAAAGGGAACTACTAAATGAACTAAGTTCAACGCGTAGTTCAATAAATGAGTTAAAACAGGTTTTCAGCCTCTTGTTCCCCTTTTAACTTCAGGAAAAATCTAACTTCTGCATTGCAACCCATCCTGAACTTCTTTTAGGCAATAGGGATACGATTATTGGATGGAATCTAGACTGAAGACAGTATCATATCAATACAATTAGAGTTTCCACAATATTAAGGAAAAATAATCCAATGGAAGACAGAAGAACATTAAACAACTCAAGCGAATGATTAACCCCAAAACAATCTAAAGAAAGAGTAGTTACCTGTGGTGATGCACCAAAGGGGAGGTGTTGTCCACCAATGCTAAACCGTAATTCTTCCCCCAGCTAAAGAAGATAGAAAACAAACAAAATCATATGTAAATCAACTGACTGCATGTCGGAGCATTTAATCGTCAAACTTAACAAATGACACTCGACACATTTTTTTATGATCTAAACTACTGCACAGAAAGACATATGAACTTTTTATCTTTGGAAGTGGAAAATACTACTAAATCATTCATCAAGTGCCAAGATTCAACATTATAGAGCACGAGGAAAAAAAATCTGATAAAAATAATATCAAACTAGACATTCAAATCTTTTTTTTTTTTTTGATAACCGTAGTGTCTAGGCCAGCTTGTGCGCACCTCCCAAATGATATCAAACTAGACATTTAAATCTTCTCTATTCAGAAGGGGTAGACACTTCTGTTTTTTGAATTCTAACCTCAAAACTAGTAGCCATTGCAAGTGGAGAAAGAACTATCAAAAATAGTAGCCATTGCAAGTGATGAAGGAACTATTAAATGGAATGGCACCAGATTTAGTTTACTTTAATTCCATTTCCCTTGCATCACAATTTGAGATAGGACTAAAATGAAAACTAAAGCATCATCGATTTTGATCCGATACTACAATTTTCTAGCATAGAAGTTTGAGATTCTCTGATGATTGATTTATAACAGAGCAAGACAAACATATAAGCCAGAACTGTCATATCCCAGCGGTCAAATTCCTTTTTCAGTGTCTATATAATTGGAAAGTGACAACAAAAATATCAAGAAGCTATTAACGGTTCTCCTAGCAAAGAGAGCTGTGAAAGGCCAAATTTAAGCACATTAAAGCCAAAACTAAAAAGCTCCAGACGTGAAAAAGCCCTTTATGTCAGCTCTATGTCAAAGCACCACAAGCACACAAAAAGAACATCCTAAAGAGCTTTCCCGGCGAAAAAGCATAAAGAGCTGCAGCTCAAAGGAGGAGGACTTAACTTCTATTAATACATTATTCAATAAGAAATCACATATAACATTAAAGAGACTGCACAAAAACTTCAGAGTGGACATGTAAAGGACCGAAACAAACCTTAACATGCACTTCTTCCATGTAGAGGCTCCCAGCAGGCAGAGGAGGAGTACAGGCCTTGTCCATCATGGATCCAACACCAACTTTACTTCCAGCAGAACTATCAAATATTGATACACGGCAAGTAACTGGGGTTGTGCCATCTGGAAACTCAAGAGGTAGTTCCGCTTTTGAAGTGGAAAAAGAAGAGAAAGAAAGGAAAAAATTATTTATACCAGAGTAAATAATTTGAGTCTGCACAAGTGTGAAAAAACGAAAATAACCAGGAATACCTTCACCATCACGGCAGCAATCTGTATACTGGGAGGGAATTGGAAAAGCAAACGACAATCCCTGCAAAGTTGCAATCTATCAGAACCCTCAACACAGAACTAAGTGATGGATAATTGAATAAGAGCCTCTTTGGATTGGCTAGGTGCTTTAAAGCCAAAATAGCGTTTAAGCACTTTTGTAGTGTTTGGGTGAAATAAATAAGTGCTTTTAAGCACTTACTTTTAAGCCAAAACAATAAAAATAAGCCAAAAGCCGCAAGTCAGATTTAAATGTGGCATTCAATAGACATTGGACAAACATACTGGATAAAATAAAGTGTAAACTCCTCTGTCCTTGTCATATGTTCCTGGATAGGTTGGCCCAAAAAGAGAATAGACGGCTACAAAAGTGGCTAAAGTGGATGGCCCGCTGAAAGTAACAAAATCAAAAGACAATATTTAAATCAACAGAAATGTTGGGAGGTGTTAGCACAGCATCATGAAAACCTACCAATTTAGAGAGTTGTGTAAGTAAACACTATGAAAACCTACCCTATTATAGAGGTGGCATAGCGCATCTGAAGCCGTTTTACATCAAATATTTCAATAAGGCGCAGTCTCTGAAACAGGTAGACATGAGGGTGTAAGGACATACTTGTAAAAATGTTTCTTATCCATTATGCAAGTAGAAAGCTCTTGAGCCAATTTATAACGGAAATAAATCTTATAAAAGAGAAACTTACAAAAGAAATAAGTTCATGTCTTCATGATAAAGTAAATTACAAGAGAATAAATTTAAAAGAGAATCACATAATTTTAGAAATATTTCCAAGGGGAAATGCCTTTTCCGGGCCTATCCCCATTCGCCTATCGCTTTCTTGAGTTGATGTTTAACTTGCACCTAGGGGATTCATTTTTCCTGAAAGGAAATTTCCACAACTCATTCCATCCAAAATCACGTTCCAGTTCGGAGATGTACATTCAAGGAAACTAGATATTAGATGTATTCATGTTATTGATACTTCCCCAAGTATATTCTTTTTTTAGAGTAAATCAAAAGGAATTTCCTTAATGTGCACCGAGGTGATGCCAAATGTTAATGGGTAAAATGTCTTTACATTGAGCCTCCAAAAAACTATTCGACGATCTACAAATAATAATGGAATCTCTTATTTATACCAATAGTACAGGTTAAACAAGGTAATTAATGATCTTCAGCATCCATCTTTCAACTCCTTCAAACATTCTCCATATCATACAAAAAAGGCATCACAATGCTATTTCAAAACTTCCTCCTTTCCTTCCCTGTTTTGCTCAACCTCCACATTGCAAGGGTGTTTTCAACTTTTCAGGGAAGTAAATCATGCAATACACCAAAAATCTTACTTCCGCTGCATAGTGCGTAGTGTAATGAAGGAGCACAAGATTAGTGTATTCCCCCTTTTTCTTGAACATGCAACACTGATTAACATTATGTAACTCCTCCTTTTCAAATTGCTGCAACCTAAGGATAACGTCCCATGAAGCGAACCAAGCAAAGAAAGCTAATTCTTAGCAGTTTTTGAACCATCCAGATAAATATAGTAAGGTTTCACCAGGAAGCTCCCTCGCACCCCGATGTCAGCTTTAGATGCCATCCCATGCTGCCTTTCTTTAGCCACTAAACTATTAGTATCCAAGAAAAATGCTCCATTTCTTTCTACTATCAATCTTTTATGGGCTTCTGAAAGATATATCCCAAGAAATTCCACATGTATCGTTCCTAAGTAGATCTGATATTGGACCTCCACATTATTGCACTTAAATATAAATGAGGATACTTTATCTTCAGCGTTACCTTCCGGCACCAATATCAAATATGATTGCCTTTCCTTCTATGAATTCAACGTATTTCTTAAAGTCAATCTTTCCCTTCATTATTCCTTTCGATGGAGAAGATGAATTCTCTCTCCATAAAGGACATAACCATTGAGATAATCAACAAAAGGTAACGAGGATAAAGACAAAAGATGAATTCACCAATACATTTCACTATCTTGAAGATCTCTTAGCACTATTTCCCGAATTTACAGCTTAAAATATAAAGCTTCACATTCTTCCACACCCAAAGAAAAGAAAACTCATTTTACTCCTAATAAAATTTAACCGTTAATAGGTGTAGCGGCACAGACAATCTTGCACAACATTAGTAAACTTTGACATTTTTGTTGCCAGCATACTCAGGCTTAATAAAATCTTTTGTTTCTCCAACTGCAGCAACGTGCATTTGCTTCTTCATGAACACTCCAGACCGAATTCAATTCAATGAAGTTTGAATCTCAGAATCTGCAGGCATACTAGGAGAAACAAGATTAGGAATGAGGATGTTCGACACAAGGTGGGGTGACTTCTGTGGGAGACAAAATGGGGGTCGGCCAGTGTTTTGGGAAGCAAGAAGCGGAAAAAGGCAACAAGGGCTCGCTTCACCGAAGCAAGAAGCGAAAGCGCATGCTTTTTTCAAATAAAGCGCTATTTAGTATTTAAAAAAAATATTAAATGTGCATAGATAAATAATCAAGAACTCGATAGAGATAATACATTGAGCAAATCTTTCAATTCTTATATTAAAAAGTAAATAATAGATACTAGAAATAGATATTGAATAAGAAAATACAACTAACTACAAGCAAAAACAGAACAGTGACAACAGTGACTCAGTCACAGAACAGCAAAAAAACAAAGGTAAAGAAAATAGAGACAAAACAGAGTAGCAAAACCAAAAAAAAAAAAAAAAAGCGTACACAGTAGCATTACAAATAGAGGAATCTTAAATCAGAAGAAACAAAAACAGACTACTGCTACCTAAGTAGCATTACAAACAGCAAATTGAAGGGAAAAAAACCTAGTTACCTTGCGCAGCAGAGAAACAGAATGAGAAGAAAAAGAAGAACTAAGCTAAGTATTTTTACAGATAGTCCAACAGTAGTCGACAAAGGAAGAAAAATATTTGGTAAAAACTTAAGTATTTTTAAAGACATTTTAAAAAACCTAGTTAGCGCTTATCTCTAAAAAGCGAGCTTTTTCTCGCTTTTATAAGCAGCACGCTTCTCGCTTCTAGGACAGAAGCTCACGCTTCTTCACCATCGTGTCACTTCAAGGCATTAGAGCGACAGCCTGTCACTTTGCTTCTCGCTTTAAGCGAGCGCTTCAGCACTTTTAACAACATTTCATGGGAAAGTGAGACTGAGATGATTCAGGCATGTGAAAAAGAGGGATGCAAATGTCCTGGTGAGGAGGTGTGTGAGGAGCTTCAAGAGAGGTAGAAGTAGGCTGAAGAAGCATTCGAGAGAGGTGATTAGACAAGACATGGCACATCTCCAGCTTACTGAGAACATGACCTTAGATAAGAAGTTATGGCGGACGCAGATTAGGGTGGTAGGTTAGTAAGTAGTTGAGCATCATCTCGTTGTCCAGCGGGATAGGTTTCTCCTTGCATTCCAGTAGTATTAGCACTATTCTCGTAGTTTCTAGTCCCTTGACTCCTGCTACTACATGTTAAGTGTTATGCTTTGGTTATTGTTTTATTTGTTGCGGTTATTGTTCCTTTTCTTTATTTGTTTCAAAATGTTTCCCTTATTATTGCAATGTCTTCATAACTTAAAATTTGCTTTGATATGCGTTAATTGAACCAAGGGTCTTCCGTAGACAGTCTCTCTATCTCCACGAGGTAGGGATAGGTCTGTGTACACTCTGCCCTCCTCAGACCCCACTTGTGGGATTTCACTACGTATGTTCTTGTTTTTGTTGAAGTTTTCCCCTCAGATGTGCATTAAAATAAATGATCAACGATTACAAAATAAAGGATACAAATGCCTCGAAAAGTTGGCATTGGCACATTGCCACCACATTTTAGCCATGCATTCAAAATTGCGAATTCAGCAAAGAATGAGCCATAAATAAAATATCATTAGCTAACTTGAACAAATTACAACCAAAAATATTTACATACAAGGCAACTAATATTCTCATTAACTAGACCCGAGTAAGGCATGCACCAAATCTAATACCTGTGACCAGGAATCAAACCGCAGATGAAATCCATGATCTGGGAAGCTAATGACAATGTCAAGTTTTAAGGGCTCCTGCAGAAAACAGATTGAGCATTGAAGTTATGTAATATTCGAGATGCTGGTGTGCAAAACTAGACATGTCCACAACATTGATTAGAGTGTTATCATATTAAGATACCATGTAAAACCTGATAATTTCAGAACCATTTATGCATGGAAACTGCAGAGTTTCAGCAGTTTAATGGATGGAATGCGTCCTACTCCAAAATATATATTACTGGCCTAGTTAATCACAACTAAATGGGGAACTTTACGAATGGCTCTTACTGTAAAATAGATTATGGCTCAGTTGATCGCAACTAATTGGGTAATTTTTCTATTCAATCAACAAAAGGTTCTAAGTATGTGACTAACAGAACACTAAATAACACAAAAAGAATTATTGTAAAGGCATAGTAATCAGCACTCCGTAAACTGATTGTTTTGAACTTCAAAGCAACTAAATTTCCATAAGAGTAAAGTTGATTTAAAATGACTAGGGTGCAAAATTTGATGTCATCATAATAAGGAAAACATATTAACCTAAACAAAAAGAAGTATGTAAACTTGACCTAAAAAATGTTGTCCACCCTGAATCATACCTCGTCGTAATACTTAACATGGACAACATCATAAATATTAGGCTGCTGCTCTATCTGCGCAAAAGCTTCACAAATAGGCATTCCTGAAACATATACCAGATCATGTTGAATCAGCTAATGCTAAACAAATTGAATGATTAATCAATCAATTCACAAAATGAGACAAATTGATCAACCTATTTGACCTAATCGGTAACTAAACGAAAAAACAAATGGAATAAATTTAAGTTTACCTAGAGTAAAAGGACCGATTCCAACACCAGGGCGGAGATCGAGAACAATAGAACCCATGGCAGTGCCTTCGCAGCGGCGTCTTGGTCTCTGCATCGTTTCGTTGTTGTAATATGTTGAATCTGGGGATTGTGAAAAGTCTAGAGACGATGGAGATAGATAGCTTTAAGTAGAAGGAGAGGCAAGCTGACAACGATGTGGCAAAGGCTCTGTCTGCTTATGGAATTTTGGCATCCAGCGACCACACGGAAACGTCGTGGTTATCTTTTGTTTTTTAATGAATTTGATGATTTCGAGGTTAGGTTAATTCCAAAGGAAATTCAGAATTACTTATTGACTAATTTGTCCTCAATGATGGTGGGTCGGGTTCTGAATAAAGCAGGCCCTTTTGTTCCGGTTTTGTAGAGGCAGTAAAGTAAGAAGCCCACTTTTATTTTTAAATGAAAGGACGGAGGAATACTTACCGTCACATATAGCAAACATAAAAATCATATTTGTATGTTATAGCTATAGTTTGCATAATTGTGCTCCATAGCAAATTTTATGTTTGCTATGAAGCTTTTGATTTGTATAATTTGCTACAAACATCCAATTTTATACAAATTGTTCAGTTTTGTATAAATTCATTTATATATTGTAATTTGTATAATTATAAGTGTATAAGACGAAAATATATATATTTGTATATATACTTTTCTCTCGCTTTATACAAACACAAACACATTTTATACCGAAATATATAAAATGGTTAATTGTATACCGAATTAGATGGCAAAAAAGAGATGTTTGTTGCGAATTACAATTAAAATAAGCTATGGCTATAGCATTTAATTTGAATTAATAGTTTGCTATTTCATACAATTTTTTCTTATTAGAGCGGATAATTGTTGGACTAAATTTCCCCCCCCCCTATTTTTAAAGAGGAACTTTCGCATATAGTCACTCAAAAATAGCCTAATTACGTTTCATAGCTATAGTTTACTAATTACGATTCTTAACTACATGTTATAGGGAGGAGAATGGTGAGCGAGATTGGGAGAGGGAGAAGAGAGGCGAGCGAGAGAGGGCAATAATTTGTATAATTCGCATCTTATTTGTATAATTCACAAGTACGTTTGTATAATTCACGTGTTTTTTGTATAATTTAGTGATATAAAGTCTGGAATTATACAAATATGATAAAACTCGAAATAAAAAATTGATACAAACATAAACATATGAACTTTAAACAGTTATACAAATTACATTATATAATTATATTATACAAAATTTAAAAACTACACGTTTATACAAACTTTAAAAAGTTATACACAAAAAGATTGAATGTATATGGTGACAAAACTGAAAAACCAAAGGAAATCATCGTCATATACAAATACAAACCACCGTATACAAATACATCAAACGAAGAATTGTTAGCAGAATTATACAAACGTGGCTAATTATACAAACTCGAAGTCCGCCCACGTAATTAATGATTATGTTAGTCGCGAGTGGTAATTATGACAAACTATAGCTATGATGATTAATTAAGTAGTATAAGTTTGCTTAACCACATAATTTTCCCATTTTTAAAAGTAATCTATTAAAGGGCTTCTTAATATTTGAATTTTTTTATAAAGAAGAAATTGTCAAATTACCTAAAATTCGAATATTACAACTGTAATTAATTGGGATTAATTTTGAGCTTCACATAATGTGGAGACTTTACATGGGCCCGAGCTAACAGCAATCAAGCACCAAGCCCAGCTCACTCGATTCATCAATGAGCCCAATACAGTATACTCGCACAACCCATAAAATTTTGACCCGCCCAATCAATTTATGTTTGAGCAAGTAATTACTTGTTTACTGTTTAGTATATTACCTGGATTTGTTTTGATCCGTTTAATTTAGTTCATTTTAAAATTAGGCTGATATTCCATTCATATTGACTCGTCAGAAATTTGTTTTAATTATTTTTTAAAATATTTTTTTTTCATTTGATATATTTTTATAATCATAATTTAAGGGAAGAGTTTTAATAGGTACTCAAACAAATTATAAGAAAATAAACTTTGAATCTAAAACTTAGTAAGAATTGTGTTATGAACCAATTTTTAGTTCATTTCAACTCAACTGCTTCGTCCCAAATAACATTTAAACATATCACCAACCCATTCATTTATTAACTCAATTTATTTAAATGAAATTCAGATCAACCCGTCATTTAACACCCCTTGATCACACCATAGATCAAATCAATCCTCAACGACTTTGATTTATTTATTTATTGGGTAATGCTAAATGGCCAGAAATTTAAAAAGTCAATAATATTTTTTTAATTTTAAAATAAACTGATTTTTTTTCATTTTTTAATCAAAAGGTATTAAAGTTAAAAGGGTAAAAATATTTAAAAAGATAAAATATCATTCTAGCCAAATTTTCTGGTCAAAAGGATTTTTCCTTATTTATTTTAGTTGTTTTGTTAGGTAAATCACTATATTAGAAGTCTATGGTAGTGAAGGTATTATAAGGATTGTGGAAATGAACTTTGATTTATTTATTTATTTTGTCCTGATATTTTTTATTATATGTTAATTTTACTTTTCTCAGAGAAATATAAATATATTATCTAATTGATTTTACTCTTTCTTAAAGAAATGTATTTTTTAATATATATATTTGGCTAACCTGCGGAAAAGTTTTAATTTCTGTAAATTGAAGATTTTTTTTTATACCATAACATAATAACATTCACAATATAATATTTTCCAAACGAAGTCTTGCTTAAGGGAGAATCTAAGTAGTTTTATAGATTTTTTTCATATCAATTATATATAGATTAATCGAGCAAACAATATATATATATATATATATATATATATATATATATATATATATATTATA
>JAJONR010010449.1:0-27824 GCA_029582245.1 Solanum etuberosum
ATCTATGTGGAATGCCACTAGTCTAACTTGTTTCAATACTTCCATTAGGGAAGTCATTTTTTCTCAAAATGTTTTCCTCCGTACCTAACACACCCTGTATGTTGACTTCATGGACAATCTTGTAAACCGTTGAACAATAAAAGAAACTTACCATATTTTTGTATGATGCAACTTAACTGAGTTCAGAAGTGCCCTTGTGTCTTTCTCTTTTCTCCAATATTCGATATAAAGAGGTCAGTTCTCCAGTTTTCTGATTTTAAATTATAAGCCGTTGTATCATTCTGGTTCATTTGTTGTGTTTTTTCTCATGTGTTTCGGGTGCTTCTTGTCTTTCGATAAATTTCTTTTCTCAAAATTTATTTCTTTGTTTCCACTTGTCACTTATTCCTGTGCTAATCGCCTTTGTCTAATTCTCTAGCTACTCAAACAAGTAGTGTTTTTCAAGATGCTTCAGTGGATTTGACTTGTGGTCCAACTTTTTCTTTTTTTCCTTTGTGATATAAAAACCAAATATTTTGTTGTCAATCGATTCTTTGATGTCATTTAATAGATCTTACATCTCAACTGCATATAAATTAATAGTGACATGCATTTGGGAGTGTGCAAAGACAAGGTCTTTGCTAAGTGTACATTTTAGTCTGCTGTTTGACAAAAAAATTGTCTTATGAACCAGACTTGCCACGATCACTCAGGTGCAAGTTCTACTACAATAATTTTCATGAATGTGCAGCAAATTCGGCGACTCTGTTGTTCAATGGCCTATCAATCTTTTATTAACTCATTTACATGCAGGCAGAAGTGAATTACTTGGGGCATATCCGACATCCGAATCTGGTGAAGCTGATAGGATATTGCTGTGAGGATTACCATAGACTGCTGGTTTATGAATATATGGCATCTGGCAGCCTGGAAAAGCACCTATTTCCAAGTGAGTACTCAGTATCCATGTCAGTCCATGTTGATAGAGGCTAATAAGACTAATGTCCACTCTAGAACACAGAGAAACAACAGGCACTCGTGAATGTTGGATTTACTTCCTAAATTTTCAGAGAGACTTGTAATTTTAAATTAGTTTTCTGTTGATACCGACACCACTGTTGCATTAGGTACAAAGTACAACTGTTCTGTGCATGTAAAGCTGAACATTTGTACTATATAATCATGATGAAGAAGATGCACCTATCTCTGCAGTGTCACTAAAATTATAGAAAGTAACATATATTTCGTGAATAACACTTTGTTTCCAAATCCTTATTTAACTGATCAGTATTTTTAGTAGTTTGTTCTCTATGAAAATTTTCTCTTCCTCTCTTCAACTATGGCTTGTGCTGTAGGAGTGTGTGCTACTCTATCTTGGTCAAGAAGAATGAGAATTGCTTTGGATGCTGCTAAAGGGCTTGCTTTTCTTCATGGAGCTGAAAGGCCTATAATATATAGAGACTTCAAGACGTCAAACATTTTGTTGGATGCGGTGAGTTGTCTTTTCATGATGTATTTTTTTCTTTCAAAGCTTCTTTCTGTGTTTATGGTCTTCTTCAGGTTCATTTGTTAATAGAGACCTAGAAAACTGGTATTTACAACTTGCTGAGAAGAAATTATAAGTTCTATACCATCTTTGCCTTTGTTTAAATTTTGATGCAGGAATTTAACGCAAAGCTTTCTGACTTTGGACTTGCAAAAGATGGGCCCATGGGAGATCAAACACATGTATCAACTCGTGTGATGGGCACTTATGGCTATGCTGCTCCAGAGTATGTCATGACCGGTAAGTCCTGTGGTTGCTTGTTGCACAAATCAGGCAAGCACAGAATAAAAGCTTATGAGATAACTGTTTGTTTTATGCGGCCGCTTATTTGGTTCAGTAGTAAAGTACCTTCTGAGCCTAGCAAAGAACGATGGTTAGACCCATTTATGCCCAATTTCGCTTCAACCTTTAAAAATGAGTGGTTTGATGTTTTGGCTATCTTCTTAAACACTTATAGCACATCCATTTGCCTTCCGTAGCTGTTCAAAGAACCTGTGTTTGAAGACTCAAGTATTAAAATTCTTCAACATAAACCATAGCATCTTCCTTATCTTCTTTATGCAGCCAAAGACCAAAATGTTATACACCTTACTGGTTATTGTTTACGTTGAATAGGCATCATTACCACCTGATGCTGTGAACTAAGATATTTAACTGCATTATTCAGGACATTTAACAGCCAGAAGTGATGTTTATGGTTTTGGCGTTGTTTTGCTTGAAATGCTCATTGGAAGGAGAGCAATGGACAAAAGTAAACCTAGCCGGGAACATAACCTTGTAGAGTTTGCTCGACCTCTTTTGAATCATGGCAAGAAACTTTTCAGGATAATTGACCCCAGACTGGACGGTCAATACTCCTCCAAAACTGCTTTGAAAGTTGCTAATCTAGCCTATCAATGCCTAAGTCAAAACCCAAAGGGAAGGCCTGTCATGAGTCAGGTTGTTGAAATACTCGAAGCCCTTCAACCACAAGATAAAGGTGAAGAGGCAATTCTTATGACTGGAGGTGGCGGTGTCACTTTGTATGAAGCTAAAGCAAACCCACTCAAATGTGAAAGTGGAAGGGAAGCTGATGCACCAAAGAGTAATCAAACAAATGGAAGAAGCAAGAGTGAGCTACCAAAGGAGTGTGACCTTTATAGTCCTTCACCTGATCTTGTACTCGACGTGGGATCTGTTTCTTCAAGAAGTTGAAAGCTACCAAGAAAAATCTAAGATGAAGCTAATGTTGTACCAAATGTATCTATGTTAATCCGCATTACATATCTTTTCTCTTAGCATTCCTTCATTGGAGGAACTATCAATATTTGGAAGACATCATGTGTCACTCCGCGTCTATTTTGTGTTGTTGTATTGAGGAACTGCTTTAGCAATGAGACATTTGGTCATATTAGAGAAACACTAACGTTTCTCCGAAGGAGAGGCTGGCGTCAAGCATCATTTAGACCAAATATATTGGTATGACCTTAAGTTTTTGAAATTCTTTCTTTCTTGAACGGAGTCTTGAAAGGGGTAACCAACAAAAAGTCTTTTAAGGGATTTGTTGTTAGATGATATTGATCTGCATGAGTAAAGCTCAAGTTTTCATGATTTTCAGGTTCGAGTCCCCTGAGTACAAAGGCCTTTGTTAGGAAGCGCTTTACCTTAATATGGGATTTTCCGGTGCAAATTCAGATTTAATTGGGGTCTAATGTGGGTATTGGACACCAGGCGGAAAATGAGGAAAAAGAAAAAAAGAAGCTTGACATGACATGGTTGTAATGATGAAAAAGGCTACATAGGATAGTAGAATAAGAGAGAAAATGACATAAATAGTCTCTTAACTATAGGAGTAGGTCTAAAATAGTCCTTTAACTATACACTTAATAGATTTAGTCCTTTAACTATTTAATAATTTATCAGCTTTGGTCTCTTAACTATATACTTACCGATTTTAGTCTCTTAACTATAAACTTACCGATTTTAGTTCTTTAAGTATTCAAAAACTTATCAGGTTTGGTTTTTGTCCATTTTTTAAGTACAAATAGTTTAGGTTTATATTAACGGAAATCTTTGTGAAATTAAATCTATAACTCATTTTTTAAGTTGTTTCTCTATCTTGTTTCTCTATCCCCGCCTTTTTTTCTTCAAACTACTCTTATGAAAAGAACAATAAAGTCAACGATTTAAAATAAAATTAATGAGGAAAGAAGATATAAGTCCTAATTTTAGTTTATGGAGGATAAAATTAAACATATAATTGTTGTTAATGACTTGAATCCGCACTTGAATATGTTAATCACTGCGGATTTTATTTAATTTACTCAAATTTCTTTATGTAAAATAAAATGAATAGAATAATAAAATTGATCTATTTAAAAAAAATTACAAATGTAACACTTTATAAATTTCAATTTCTGAAAAATTAAAAAAATTCCTTTCAATGAAGTCGTTGGAGTATAAACTCTGGATTTAACGGGTAATAATTTTTTTCTTTTTATAATAAAGTTTAGCATATTCAAGTCATTAGTAGCAATAATATGCTTCATTTTATAATCTGTTGAATAAAATTATGACTCATATTTTCTTTTCTCGTGAATTTTATTTTAAATCGTTGAGGTTAAGGTTCTTCGCAAAAGGTTAATTTGAAGAAAAAGTAGCGGAGAGAGAGAAACAACAGAAAAAATTGCTAAAGGATTTAATTTCTCGAGGCATGGATTCCGTTAATATAAACCTAAGTTATTTGTACTAAAAATTGACAAAGATCAAACCTGATAAGTTTTTGAATACTTAAAGGACTAAAATCGGTAAGTTTATAGTTAAGGGACTAAAATCGGTAAGTGTATAGTTAAGGGATCAAAACTGATAAGTTATTGAATAGTTAAAGGACTAAATCCGTTAAGGGTATAGTTAAGAGACCATTTTAGACCTACTCCTATAGTTAAGGGACTATTTATGTCATTTTCTCTAGAATAAGATATAACTAATCAGTTGAGTTTTCATGATTTTCCTGCCTGTAAAATGATTTGTATTTGTATACGATAGTTTGTATTTGTATATGATTTCCTTTGGTTTTTCAGTTTAATCACCATATACATTCAATCTTTTTTTGTATAACTTCTTAAAGTTTGTATAAACATATAGTTTTCAGATTTTGTATAATATAATTTATATAATGTAATTTGTATAATATGATTTGTATAACTGTTTAAAGTTCATATGTTTATGTTTGTATCAATTTGTTATTTTGAGTTTTATCATATTTGTATAATTTCAGACTTTATATTACTCAATTATACAAAAACACGTGAATTATACAAATGTACCTGTCACCCCCCTTTTTCGCACGGCGGAAGGGTTTTTTCAATTTAAGTGACGGTATTGATTAGGGATTATTATATATTTTTTCAGAGTCGCCACATGGAATTGAGTTATGGTGTTCCAAGTCACCTTTTCTTTTTAATCCTTAATCAAAAGGAAATGACTCTTTATTAGGTCTACAAAAACAAAGGTTCGGGTAAGGAATTCTATTGACCGAGGGGAAGATATTAGGCATCCCTCGAGTCTCGTGATTTTAGCACGGTTGCTTTTATTAACTTATACTTGACTTATTATTATCGTTTGGATAAATTGTGTTGTAGGTCATGATTTGCTCATATTTTTTATTGTTGAATTTTACTAGTCTTAAACCAGATGCATAACTACATTCTCGATTTTGACATACAATAGCTTAGAAGCATAACTGATTTCTTCTCTCGAGTGCATCACCTAATATTTTTTTTGTCTACAAATTTTAGTATACATTTAATGAAAGTTAACTATTAAAAATAATTTGACCAAGGTGTGTCACCACATCCTTGAATTTCTGTTAGTGTGTCAAAAAAAAGATGTGTAGCCACATTCTTTGTTGGAACAAAATTTTAAAACGTATTTATACTTGTCTAATTGTTTAATGAATTCTAATATTATTTTTAATTATATTTACGAGCTTAACCATTTCCAATGAAAACGAATAAAAAAATATTGAAGTTTAGATCTTATTTTTCTTATCAAAGTTGGATCCACCATTTTTAATCTTTCAAAACAATTAACCAAACAAACTATTTAATTCATAGTAAGATTATCAACAAACATAATTTTTCCTCTCTCACTTAAAAGATGATATTCTAATATGGTGAATAAGTTTAATAGCAAACTAAGCCTTCAACAATCAGTTTCAAATTAACTAACTATATAAGTTTTATCAATCTAACTAAACGCGAGACAATATGAATATGTTTTAACAATCACTCATGGCGCAATCACGTTATCAAACAACCATACATTACAAAAGACATGAATAAAATACATTAAAAAAGAATAAAAAAATAACCAGGTGTGATATTTTACTCTAAATTTAACCATATAAAAATCTAAATATATTTCATATTATAATTACATTAAAAAATATTAATGAGTCAAACATATACAAAATATGAACAACTTCAATATATTGGAATTAATTCTTGCACAATCATGACATAAAACTATATTAAAAAAAAAAATAGAATTCAGTATTACCTCTTGTGAAAATTAATTCACGAAAAAAAAAGATCGTAATCTAAAAATCACGAACTCAGAATCACAAAAGCAAACCTCTAATTCAACCATTATATTTTTTCTCAAGTTGTGCGTTTGTTTTTCTTTTCTTGCGTTTTCTTATGTTGCTGTTTCAATGTGTACGTATGGGAAATTTGGAGTTGAGTGGTATTTGGTGTTGGAGGATATGTTTGGTGTAGATTTTGGTTGAAAAGAATAAATTAAAAAAATGTTTTTGTTCTCCCTTTTCTCTTTGTTTTTTCGTGTCTTGTAGTGTGTGTAGTAATTTTTTCTCTTTTTTTTTTCTTCATTTCCTGTCCCTTTTTCGTGTGTGTTTGTGTGGGTGTTAATATAGTAGTGTATGTGTGTTGTGTTATAGAAAAATGAGGAGGGAAGTGGAGTTAAAGTGAGTGGAGTGGGGGTAATATGGTGAAGTGGGGGTGGGGGTAATGGAGGTGGATTGGGGTAGTGGGAAGATGTGAGGGAGTGTTAAGTTGTTATTATTATTATTATTATTTTAATAATTAATATAATGTAATGTAATATAATATAATATAATATTTTAAACTTAACAAAAAATTGAGTAGCTAATAATAAATTATAAATAATACTACCTTATTTATTAAACTAAAAATAAAAATGAAACATATTTTTTTTTGTTATTTTCAAATCTTTTAAAATAAACCTACTAAAATAAGATAAAAGAAAATATCTAATTTATATATAAAAACAATTTTTATGTACTAAAAATGGTGTAATATCTTAAGTTCGGTAAAAAATTACGTGTCTACAGTACCCGCAAATTATACAAATGAGATGTGAATTATACAAATTATTGCCCTCTCACGCTCGCCTCTCTGCCCCCCTCTCCCAATCTCACTCGTCTCCCCCCCCCCCTCCGCTCCCAATCTCGCTCGCCAGATATACAAATACATATGTATACCAGTTACATATATACAATTATCTAACCGATATACATATACAATTCACTTCTCTCCCACTCTCTGCCCTCTCTCGCTCGCCTCTCTCCTCCCTCTCCCAATTTCGTCCGCCACTCTCCTCCCTATAACATGTAGCTACGAATCGTAATTAACAAACTATAGCTATGGAGCATAATTAAGCTATTTTTGAGTGGCTATATACGAAAGTTCCCCAAGTATAAATAGTTTACTGCCAGATCTTTTACCTAAAGTTAAACGTGTTCAAAATAAGAAAAATATACGGAAAATAGGTTAAAATGTCCCTAAAGTAGGTAAAATTCATCATATTTTCCCTCTATTAATAATTTGGACTATTTATGCTCCTAGAGCTACTTTATTGAGACAAAAAGGTCCTTGTATCATACAGAATCTAATCGAGGACATATTTGGACTACACACAAAAGTATAAAGGCATATTTGGTCCAATATAGTTTCTAACTGTAATTAAGCAAAAAAAAAATTGTGAAATTGTATTTATGAAGCAACTTGAATTAAATTGCAGTGAATTTTCTCACCAATTTAAGGTATTGCATAGACACATTCTGAGCCATTTTTAAACCACAAAATATCTTTACATTCCATCAAATCACCAAATGTCATAAGATTCCATCTAATCACAAATCACATATTCATCAAAATAACATAATTAAACATGCTTCAAACTAGAATTTTCCTGTGATGAGAAACAAGTGATGTCAAGACTGAAGACATCTCTATGAAAGAGGAAAAGAAGCAGAAGCAACAAGAGATCTTTCTCAGGTCAACTTTACAACTGCTAACGGACAAATTCAAGTAAACGAATAAACACAAGCGTTTGTGTTTCTTCTAGTGGTATCACTTTGTTAGTTTTGCAGAGTCGTAATCGTGTTGTCCTTCCATTCTCTAGAAAACTCTAAACATCCTCTCTAGGAGTTCCAAATAGGGGCAATCATCACAGAAAATACTTGCTGCATTGTATTTTACAAACCTGGTTTTTTGAGAAACAAAAATCAGAAAACTGAAACTTCTCATCAATTGAAACCTCCTTCTCCACATGGCCACTCTTTCCTATCCTAAAAATCGCAGACTCTGTTATCAACTCTCAAATTCTACTTTTCAGCATGCACCGCATGGTAGATAATGCACGTTGACTATCACACAAGGATCTATATAAATAAAGGAGCTTTCTGACCAACAAAATTCATAAGACCGCTCCTCATAGAGAGTTAGAAAGTGTCAGTTCTCATAGTGAAGCTTAGGCCGATGGGGTAGGGCATGGCTCCCCAACTCTCAACCCCGACTTAAACAAGTGGTTTTTAACCCACATTTGGGAAGTTCTGTTAGGTTCTTAGTAGCAATCTGCGACCTTAAATCTATCTATCTTAGCCATGTTCAGCAAGAGTTGCAGCAGGTAAATATGATAGATCATTCAATAATGTGAGCTTCTGATTGGAGAAAAATTTGAATAAGAAGAGACTTTTCTTACCCCAAATCTGGTTTAAAGTCATTGTCAACTGCATCAAAGATTTTCTCTCTGCCGGTGTAGAATATCCACCCTTTATCATTTCCTGAAATGCAGAAAGAAATTCCCGCTTTGCATTTGTAGGGAGGACAATATAATCTGGTCCATGGACAGAACTCAATTCCACCACCTAAGTTTCAGAAAAAAATACATACCATGAGGCTTTAAGTCCACAATTTTTTCAAAAATGAATTATTCATGATCCAAATACATCATTATGTATAAACTATAAGTGATCAGACTATCATAACATGTTTTACCATACGGCACAATTCAGAACTGCTGCAAGTAGAAGAAAGTCAAGAAACAAAAAGGCAGTGGACATGTCACCCAAGGGTTTGGCCTACTGTTCAATGTGGAGGCAAATCTTGGATATCAGGATTCAAATCGCACTAAAAGACAAAAAAGACTAGGTGATTTCTTCTCATCTGCTTAAGTCTTGGTGGACAAAGTAGTCTGGTACTTGTAATGGTGGGAGGCAGCGGAATCCGGTGTAAAAGTCGAGGTATGCACAAGTTGACCCGGACACCACCATTATTTACAACAACAAAAAAATAGGCAATGGACATGCCATCTAAGTCGTGAAAGATTGTAAACCAAGATAAGCAGATATCTATCGAATAAAACAACGAAGCTATCACATATTTGGCAGAAAACTTAATCAAAGGATTTACTGAAGTAGAAAAAGTCACAGTAATTTGATAAAACATTCAAACCCCCACTTATCTACCTTTAGTGCTACGCACTCTTAGTTGAACCTTCTTCCTAATCAAGCATACTTTGTGCATGTATATTTTCAAGAAAAGTAAAGAAAAAACATATAGTTAGTTTTAAGTTTTTGATAAACACAAGATGCACTTGCCTGTTGCAGCCAGGGAATTATGCTATTCACATATGTTTGCTCAAAGAAGTATGATGCCAAAGTTGCCAAAAGATCATTTGCGGTCTTTTGGGATAAATTCTCCAGAACCGGCCCTGTTGTTTCAACAAGTTCAAACAAAACAAGTTCATCACCAGTATAAAGGGCTTCCATATAAGCAGAGTCTACATCCCCACCCAACAGATGTGCTTTGACAACTCTCCAGAGGTTATTCTTGGCGTCCAAGTGATTTTGTTTGTCTTTAGTTGTAGCAGTTCTGCCAAAAACATCTTTATTTCTCCTCAATTGTCCTCCATGTGTTCCCTGTCCACTATTTTGGTGAATGCCCTTTCCAACAGGATATCCACCTTGTTTTGCAGCAGGATCAATCCACATGTCTAGATTTTGATTTCTAAAACTGCTCGATCTGCTCTTCACAAGTGTCCTATCCCCCCGAACCTCCACTTCGTTGGTGGGCACTAATGGAGACTTCCTATGAGGTATATCAACAGATGGCCTTGGGGTGTATGTGGAGAGTTTTGGCGAAGCAACAGCAGGACTTCTTTTCATAAATTTTGTTGTTGCTGGATCAGGAAATTTCCCCCCATGAGAAAGTTCCTTGGACATTCTATCAACCATGCCTTCAAGACTGGATACCTTTATTTGCATCATTGATAGGTTATCCACAATGTTGGATGTGAACTCCTGAAAGTATAGTTACAACAGGGGTGGTAAAATAATCAATTGAACATGTTTTTTTTTTAATAAGGCACCAACTAAAATGTTATACATCATATATAGAAAGTAACTTAATCAGATACAAGCATAATGCGTCTACTGAAGCTTCCTCTTTACTGTTATATAGTTATATTTGAAAGGACAGTTTCCAGGAAGTTTAGTTCTTGGCTTACTTTACATTACAGATTGATACTACAAGAGCATGTGATGTGCCTTCCACAAAATGGCATGACACACAATGGTTAGTTGCCATGATATGCATTGGCTGATCCAGACTAACACAAAAGAAATGTTAATTTAATTACCTTTAATAAATCCAGTAAATTGGATTGCTTATTTTCAATGTCTAACAGTTGCTTTCTGACAGATAACATTTCCTTGGCTACTTGAGAGCAACAGCCGTGCAATTTTTGAGAACTCAAATCAGTAACTGTTGAATCTAAGCTTCTTCGGTCCTGCATTCCAGAAAAATACCGTTGTTCTTCAATACTGATTTCTTCAACTGCAGAATGCCGACTTGTTCCCAATGGTGTACCCAAACTGGCCTCATCAATTACGTCATGAGAACCCACAACTTCTTTGCGTTGAAAGTTATCAGGAAACAGATTTGACCCAGAAGAGCATTCCTGTTTGTCATCTATGTGCACATATTCATATTCAACATCATGAGAACTTCTAGTCCCAGCACCTTTTTCAAATGCCTTCGTAACAGAACTACCCTCTGATTCTTCATCCCTAACTTCTGGCATAAAGATCTTACGGGTTTTTGGAACTGCTATTTCTACATGCCACTCATCAGCATCGGAATGCTGAGGCTTTTCAACATGGTTATGGCCTGCTTTTCTCAAAGAAAGGGGAAGCTTGTTTTTAACCGAGTCACAACCAAATTTCTTAGGTGTGACATCCTTCAGTGTTGACTCACTGGCACTTGTTATATCACCATAGTCATCTTTATACAGGTTTTCTGCATGATACAAAGTATTATTATGCTAGTCACAAAATAAAAATAACAGAAGTCCATCCTCAAAATGCTGTTGGAAACAACATGTAACTGGGAAACATGCCAGTCATATGGCCAGCCTAACAAGGACAGAAGCAAGACTGACCTGAAACTAGAACAACACTTGGGTTTAAAAGCCATGAGCCCAAAGAACCAGCTCATTTTAACAAAATCATAGCTCAAGAACTAGAGCACTCAAATCGCAAACTTTATTTACTTAGATGCGGGACGAATCAACTAGGTTATCAGAGCATTACATAAACGTTAAGAGTAAGATGAGACATGAGAGATATCTGCAACAATTGAAAAAAATATCATATCAGAGAGCACTGACCAGCATACCTTTTATGGAAGAGCCTGCTTCGGAAGGTTCAGATGTACCATGGCAAGGAAGCCTTTTCCACATGTGTAAAGCTTGCAATGCCGAGTCCCTGACTGGTTTCACCTGAACAGAGCATTTAAGGTTTAACATTTTCAACTTTCATATCAGGCAACCACCACAAGGAAGCTTACCACATGGCCCAATTATGCATTCTGACTGCAACATTTACCTTATCAAATCGACAGGATTCAAGGGTCCGGATGCTGGAAGATTTGAAAGCACTGAAGAATGCTCCACCAACTGAAGCAATGTCCCCTAATGCTGCACATGCAGCTTTTCTTGTTGCCCAATCACTGTTCTTGAGTCCTTCTTGAATGCTAGTCATTGCAGTTGATAAAGCACTATGTGTACTGGCACCACCAGCCTGATTATTAGAAAAAAAATGTGAAAAATTGTCATCTTTATCTGATGTGTAAATCAGCATTAGCTTGCAAACATGATTTGAAAATTTTACTTAGGTGAAATTAGTGACCAAAAGGACATTTTCCTTGTTCTTTTAAGGTGCCAACTACATGTAGACTTATGCTACACTAATGCAGAACTCAATAGGATCTAACAGTAAGTATAAACTGGAATGCTTTTATCCTTCAAGTCACACACAAATATTACCAGTATATGTGTGTGACAGAAAATTTCAAAGATAAAAGAAAATTACACAAGATAGACCAACCTGAATTATGCTTCTATTCAATTCAATAACAGCTGGCTTTGCCATGAAGTGTGGATTCTTAAGCAACTTGACAGTTTTACCCAGCATCTTCTGCAAAATAACAGCTGGAGGGTTCTGAATACTGTCTATGACCCGAGCCAAGCACAGCGCCGAACCAGTTTGCACATGCTTATTTTGCTCTCCCAATGCTTCAAAAATAGGCCTCACTAGCACCACAAAAACTCCATCATTTTCATTGTCACATGCAACACTGCTCATTTTAGAAGCCAAAATGCCAACAGTATCCACACACGCATCTCTTACAACAGTATCAGAGTCCTTGAGACGCTTAACAATGCTGGCTACCATCTTCCCAAGATGTGGAACAACAATACTATCATGGAAATTAGCCAGCGTGCCCATCAGCCGGATAGATTCCTTACGAACAGAACTTTTCTGCTCTGAGTCAGTATCTAATATACAAGATAGAAATGGAGTGACTCCATCTGGGGTTAAGCATTCAATTATTTTCTCTAGCTCTTCAACTCCAATTTGGTAAGTATCCCTATCTGCAAGCTTGTTCAGTGCAAGAACCACACGTTGTTTAAGTTCAAAAACAACCTGTTGTCCGTTCACCCGGCTGGGACCTCTTCCTTTCACCATATTAACATGTGTCTTCATCTCTTTTGTCTGCTCATTCACCTTTCCCAGAATATAATTCCAGCAATTCACAGTTGTAACCCATGATTTTGCCCTTCAAAATTCAAATAATAGCTTGTTAAGAAGATATCAAGCTTTTCTCTCTTTCTATCCAGTAAACAGCAACACCTATTTTCATGTGCCAAAGTCAATTTTCATTTTCGAAAAATTTATTGGGTCAAAGTTAGTAACTACGATTAATAATGTTGCAAGGCAGCCCCCAATGTTTCTCTCTCCCAGCCCCACAACAAACCTCCAACCAGTAAACCAAAAAAGGGGGAAAATGATAACTCAATCTAATATTATTTGTAACTGTATAGCTTCCAACTTTCCTTTAAGCCAAAAAAAAGTACAAAGAAAACGGTCAAGATAACACAAATGCAAACACTCTAGGAATATCCAAGAGCCTGCACTCGTGGTCCATGAAGTAGGATGAAAACCATGATAGACCAAGTTTAAATCTAAACAGATGCAAAAATGCTAGGTGATTTTTTTTTCATCTAAGCAAACTTTGGTGGTCAAAGTTACCCGAATTCGAATCAGTCAAACACCACATTATTTTAAAAAGAAAAATCAAAAGAGTCACATTCTCACTGCAACTAAGCAAAAAACATGAAAGTATAGAAAAATGTTCATAGATTGAAAAACTTACAAAAGAAGCCGAGCATCTTTCAGTCTTCCCCAGATGTCCAAAAGCAGAGTTGAAAAATCTAACTCATGTCCCTGGAAAATAGAGTAACATTTTGAAGTTCAAAATTTGAATATTAATTTAATAATACAACTGAAATGTCAAACTTTACTCGATACAACGAACAACTTGGCCATAATTTTTTTTTCACTTTCTTCGGTAATAATTATCGCAGGTAAAGTAGGAAACTGCGAATTAAAGCTGTAAAAAATGTTCCCTGCATGTGCATAGTTGAAACATTGAGAATAAAACCTACGCCATTCAGGACTTGTACTATACTATATTATAGTAATTTAATATTTGAAATTTACGAATCTCGGTGATGGAGAAACAGTGAAGAAGGAGCTCACTGCGAGAAAAGTTGAAAATCAAATCCCGTACAACAGGTGCGAAAAACTCTGAAAAGTAACGTCAGTGAAAGAGAGAGGGACCGGAAGGTGGAGAACACGCGCCGGCGAAGAGCGACGGTGTTGGGGGTTTTGGGGTTTTCCGAGTGGTTGTTTTAAGTTTTCGCGCTCTGACTTCGATTTTCGAATTAAGAGGGAGCGTTTCGGTAATGGGATCCACTTGAAAGCTGCTGGTCCCGAGGATTTTCCTTTCTTTTCTTTTTGTCTGTTTTCACTTTGTAAGCCTTTTTTTTTTTTTTTTTTGGGTAAGCTTTCAATTTTTGAATATGGTGTTTTAATTTCAATACAATTGCTTATGAGACGAGAATTGAATGTGAAGAAGACTTTTTTGTAAGGTTATAATTGCGTGGTAATTTGAATTCCTTTAACTGAAATATCAGCAATAACGTAAGTAGATTTTATTCTTACCTTTTTTTATGTTAGAGATTAGAGAGATTGTTTTTAATAGTCTTTCAATTCAAAAAAAATAAAGGATGAAAAAGAAGTTGTAATTAAGGCTGTGCATAATATGGTTAAAACTGAAAAAACTGACCGAAATGATTTTTTTTAAATTTCGGTTTCAATTTTTCAGTTATTTTGGTCGATTTCGGTTTCGATTTTCAATATTTCAGTTTTTCGGTTCGGTTTTTAGCTTAAAAAATCGGTTAACCGAAATTATATATATATTCTTTACCCCCTTCATTTAATCTCAGCCCATGCCCATTGCCCATTGCCCAGCCGGCCCATAGCTGATAGCCCACAACCTTAATTAAAATACTGATCTCAGCCCATGCCCAGCCCAAATTCCAATCAGAATTCAGAAATCCCTAAATTGATTTCCCTAACACAGACCAAACTCTCATCTCTCAAACTCTCGTCTCAGTTACGACTTACGTACGCCGCAGCTCCGAGCTCGTCTCTCAACTCTCATCAGTCATCTCTCATCTCTCGTGCTCGCGACTTGAAAATCGAAGGTCAGTGCTCACTATCCATGAGAAGTTATTTTGAAAAAGAAATGTAAGAACCTAAAATAGATGTATCCGGAATTTAAAATTTTCAGTGTAATGCTTCTTTTGCTAATGACATTGATGTAATGTTGGAGTTTTTGGAATCTCTGCAGTTTTAAGAGACTCATACGGTCATACCCAACAAATTGTCTTTTACTAGTGCAGTAGTGGCCAAGGTGAAGTATTTGACTATGCTCAAGGAGCAGCCTCTATTTTGACCTCTCCAACAGTTCTCTGACCCTCATAACCACATTATCCATGTCATGAAAGAAGGTTATCTTGCTCTCCAGCTTGTTTAACTGCCAAGAAACAACTTGAATGGTTGAGAGTTGAGACTTGGTGAAACAGATTAAGGCTAAGAAAGTCAGATTTTGATCAGTTTATAATCAAGCCAGCAGAAAATTATCCAGATGCCACCGCCCACAGGCCACGTTAATTAAATTTGGTTAAACCGAAAATCAAATCGAATCGAAATTGTAATAACCGAATCAAATTTATTTCAGTTTGGTTTGGTTTCATATTATTGCCAAACCGAAAATTGAAAAACCTAACTAAAATTTACAAACCGAACCGACCGAACGTCCAGCCCTAGTTGTAATAACATACTGTAATAGCAACAAAATAGTCAAATAAATAAAGCGGAAAAAATCAGATAGTACTATAGATCTACGGATAACCAATTTAAAAATAAAACTCAAATAAAGGAATACGCTCAACAACCTACTAACTACTAACCCTCTACCCTTGATACTAGAGCAATTTAAAAATAAAACTAATACTCGAGTAAAGTAATACGCTCAAGTCTCAACAACCTACTAACCCACTAACCCTCTACCCCAGATACTAGACCTCCACAACTTTCTTATCGTTGCGGCATGTCCTGTTTAATCACTTCTCTCAGTACTTACGCTTCCTCATTGGGACATCCATGCACCTCCTTTACATACTTCTCCCGGTACTTACGCTTCCTCGTTGGGACATCCATGCACCTCCTTTACACATACTCACCATCTCAATCTTATAAGACTAGTAGATCTAGAACACATAACTTCAAGGAATTTTTGCAATGCCTTAACCACTAGTCTAAACCTTTAACTTGTGTCAACAATACTTG
The DNA here is from genome assembly GCA_029582245.1 of Solanum etuberosum. Lineage (NCBI taxonomy): Eukaryota > Viridiplantae > Streptophyta > Magnoliopsida > Solanales > Solanaceae > Solanum > Solanum etuberosum. The sequence goes on from JAJONR010010449.1 coordinate 16,086, forward strand.
TACATATATATTTATCAAACCAAAATTTGACATTTATGTACAATGTAATTTTTCAATGAAGGGGTGTCGCTGACATCCCTTGGGTAAGGGTGGGTCTGCCCCTGCTCTCCTGGTCTACATATCGATCTCACCATCCTTATTTTTTACTACTTTCATCTTCTGGACATAGGTGTTCTTAACTGAACACACTCTTCATACAACAAAGATGATCTAACAACCACTTTGTAAAACTTGCCTTTTAACCTCAATGACACATTCTTATCACATAAAACACCAAAAACAAGACTTCATTTCATTCATCCGCTCCAATACACTAAATGACATCATCGTCATTCTCCCCATTATCTTGGATAATTGATTGACCACAAATAGTTAAAGCTCTCTCTCTTGAGGATGACTTGTGAATCAAATCTCATTTTCACGGTCGCTTCATGAATCACGCCACTAAATCTTCAAATACTCTCTCTTAATCCTGCTCAATTGAAATTCACCTGATTTAAATGTATCGATACTCTTATCATATGAATTCTATGGAACTATTCCTTTCGTCGTATTGCATAGAACATACATTTTTTGGGTGCACTCACTCAAAAAATCCTATGGGAACAAGTGAATCAGTGACATAACGATCTCCATTAGAATACCGGTTTATGACTAGTAAAAATTCTCTCAATAGAATAAAGAACATCATCTACAACAAATAAAAACCGCCACATAAAAATGGAAGTTTTCAAAGACCACTATGAAAAAATGGGTCATGGGTTTCAACATGGGAATATATTATGCCACTAACATCTGCAAGGAAGTGCTAACGTTACTCCACAAGTTAAAACTGACTTTACAAAATAACTTAACACCCTTAGGGGTCGTTTGGTTTGAATACAAGTTATAATGGGATAAGTTATGCTGAGATTAGCTATCCTGGCATTATTTCTTATTGATTGTTTGGTTTGTTGTACTAAAAATAATAACCATTGCATACTTCTTAAAAATAAGTGGTTTGATTACAAAAATACCCTCTTAGAGCATGAAGGCAATTGCACCTTTTGAATATATGGAAGCAGTATTTTTCTCATAGTAGAAAGACATCCCAAAAAATGAACAAAAATTACACTAGGGACTATCAAAGGAATTCACATCAGAAATTGTTAACAAGCAGAAAGGATCTTATTATCCTGCAACAGAAACAGGCCATAATTAGAGATCATATATTTAGCTATACATTTATCGATCGATTCCTTCAATTTTGTCTTCGACTTCTGAGTACAACTGCTTGAGTTTCTCAATGTTCTCTTCAGAAGTGTCCCAATATCCACGCCTGTTGGCCTCCAAGAATGTTTGAAGCAACTTCCTGGAAGAATTTGGATTCGTGTTCATAAGCCTGTTCAACAATCTCTTCATCTTTGATGAATGTTGTGTTGGCTTCTTCATACACCCAATTGTCAGCTTGGCCTGAAGTTGCACTCCACCCCACTGTGTTGGTCAAGCGGCAGGTTATCAATTAAAGGGTAGTTTTGTCATTTTATCCCATCACAATTTGTGATGGGATTATTATACCACCCTTTTGGAGGAATAACTTATCCCGATACTATTTATTAATCCCGGGATAAGTCATCCCAAACTTCCCAACTAAACACTAAATTAAGTGCCACTAAATATTTATCCCATGACTATTTGTGTTTATCCTTCACACCAAACAAGCCCTTAATAATCGAGACTGATTGCTATGAAATTATTGATATGTCATCTAACAAGGACTATGTGTGAAGCATGAAGGGCACCAATCAAACATATATATATATAGAGAGAGAGAGGGGCTAATGGAATAGCAGACCAATTAGCAAAATTATTGATTACCCTAGCTTCCCAAATTCACGCTAAAGCACATAGCACATAGTACACATTGCCCATATCGACTACATTATAAATTTTCCGAGCAAAGTGTATATTTTAACATCTTCCAAAAGTAAATTGACCTGCAGTAATAAAAAAATTTTAAAAAAAAACCTCTCCTAAGTCTATTAAAGTTCAGAAAATGCAAGGACCTACGATCCCATGTGTTTCACAATGAAAAATTGCTCTCTCAACTTTGAAGCAACTCAATTGCAGGCTTCAGCCAAGAATGGGGAAGATACGCGTGATGCGCTCCAGTGGAACACTATCAGCAGTATTTTTCTTAAGCTCTGGATGGTTGAATTCAGTGGGAGGAAGGGTGATGAGTTGGCCCTTACCCTGACCTTTTTCAATAACCCAACCATTGTTCAATACCTGGTGCTCAAGGAACTTATCCAATGAAACACCCTCAATGTTGATAGCCTGCCAATATTAATTACACGGTGAGCTCAACGCATGTCATAATGATAAAAGAGACTTGGGAACTGTAGGGTAAATTCAATATAATATGTGCATGTTGGCATTCCAACCTCCTTCCTTCTCTCTGAATAAATTAAAAATATCCATTAAGAAAGAAAAGTTTCTTATTCAACAACAATGGGATATAGATTTCAAGTAAAAAGAGACCTCATTACAAGCATCAGCCATGAAATTGTCAAATACAGTTCACACAGAATATACTACACCTTCCTAGACTTGCCATTATTTTCAGGTTAACACAATATATGAATAAAGAATTATACTCCCTCCGTCCATCTTTACTTTTCCACTATACTAAGAATAGTTGTCCACCAATACTTGTCCAGTTTAGAAAATCAAGAGATAATTTACCCTTTTGTGTCTATTTTACCGTTGCTATTAAATACTATTCAATACCTAATACATTTCCCAAAGCATTATTAAATTTAATATATTACCCCTATTATTTATTGTTTCTTAAGATGTGTGTCAAGTCAATAGCGGACAACTATTGTTGGACAAAGGAAGTATTTTTTATGACGCTTTAGTGAAAATGCAAGTTGCAAGTCATTTTCTTTTCTAGAAAGGAAATTATTTACCATGTAGTTTGACAGATACTTCTCTTTAAAAACAGTCTATCACTCACAGCAGATAAATACAAGTAGGACATGTGTGCCTAGACCATAACTCAATGAATAAAACGAGTTCTTTATGTATAGAACCAGTAAAAACCTGAGCTGCAAATGCAATAGAGCATGTACACTTTACAAGTCTTTGTATAATCTTTCAAACGTTGGATACTTTGAAAATAAATGATCAAAAAGTTATAAACCATATTTAACCATTGACAGTTATACAATTATGAAATTTCAACCATCCAATCCTCTGGTTTCTCCAGAAGTGTGACCAGCCAAACTCATATAAAATCACAGCTTCATCTTCTTTTTACGGAACATATATTCATCCAATGATTAGGATTTGTGAACTTTTCAAATTCTTTCAAGTGGTTGCACAAGAAAAGATCAAAACAGATAATACACCAGCAATCATGGAGAAAAACATACCTCTGCAAGAATCGTCCTTGGAACCTTCTGGTAGGTTATTGAAAGGACATGAACAGCATATGCTCGAATTGCTTGTTCAAAACCTACAGTTCACACTTTCTTAATATAAATAGCATTCATTTTTCTACAAAAACAAGAAATTCTAGGACAAAGGCAACCGTATGGCACAAGTCTCACTGAGCCAACATATGGATAATACAAGAGGGATCAAGTATCTACAAAAGTCCATCTGACATTTACCCCATGTTTCTATTCAAGATTGTCCCACGAAGTATCCACTTACATCAAATAAGGAACAAAATTTGAATTTGCAAGATTCAAAATTTGCCTGTAAAAGAGGCAAGCACTAAATGGTTGGCTGTTGGAAAATCTAAGGAAAAATTATAGTTTGAATGCACAAAGTCACATTAAAAGCAGTTCCTCTCAAGAATTTGGAAGTTGATAATAATTTTATATCACGAATTTGGAATTTGTTAACATAATAACATAAATACAAAATAATATAAGGGGATTAAAGAGTTTGCAAATAAAGTTACCATGATCATGTGATTAATAGAGAGGACTAAAATACTAGACACCCTATATCACTCAAATTGCTGTTAAAAACAGTATAAAGATTTAAGTGGGGCCAAATTATATTGTCAGAGCGAAAAAGTCAGGTGCATAATGGCTTAAATGTCCTACATAAATTATTAAAAATACTCCGTCCTACATAAATTATTAAAAATACTCCCTCCGTCCCTATTTACTTGTCAAATATTTCCTAATTTGATTTCTCTTTTTTACTTGTCATTTTTGAAAAATCAAGAAAGGACAATTTATTTTTTCCTATTATACCCTCAATTTATTAACATTGAGTTAATGTCTTTGAAAAATATAGTGAGTAAATCTATTTGGAACCCTATCAATTAATAGGGGTAAAATGGTAAACTCACTATATCAATCATTGTTTTTTAATAGGTGTGTCAAGTCAAAATTTGACAAGTAAAAAGGGAGGGAGGGAGTACTCCGTTTCATTTTACTTGACCCATGTTGACTTGACACTTCCCTCAAGAAAGTATTTATTAGGGGTTCATTTTACTAAACTAACATTATTTAACTATGCTTTGAAAACCTAAATTTGACTACTATTACTTGATGCAGTTATTTAATGATAAGGGTAGTACTGAACGAAAATAATAAATTTCTCTTAATTTATTAAAATGGACAAGAAAAAAAAATCTAGTTTTAGTACAAGGCCAAGTAAAATGAAACAGAGTTGGTAGTAGAATAAACAATGTCAACTAAGTAAAGGACTCAGTTTGAAACTTAACTCCCTACATGACACTCCCCTTGTTGCACAGTTCCAAGAAAGTCCTGAAAAATGTAATTCTTTTCAAAGGAAATAGGTTCCCTCATTGTATCAAAGCTGCTAGTGAATATTGTGGGCAAGGAAAGGATTATTAAGTATATGGAGACAATATCCAGATCACGTGGTTAATATGAGGGGTTTGAAATATTATAAGCTGTACTTCATTCATTTTGGGCAAGGGGGGAATCAAGTATATGGAGACAATACCCAGATCATGTGGTTAATATGAGGGGTTTGGAATATTATACTCTGTACTTCATTCATTTTGTTGTAAATAGGTCGGGCCAAGTGTAATTGTCAACAAGAAACACTCAGGAATATTTTTTGGGTGGTAAGAAACTCAAGAATATTAATGGGTTATATCTGAAACATCAATTATTACTACAAATAGTTAGTGGAATAAATAAGGTCAAGGAAATGGTTTGAAACGCAATCATTTCATGAAATTTCTCTCTCTCCACGGTTCTAAGCATGGTTCCACAAAATCTGATACTTATTATGTAAAACAAATAGGTTTCTTATTGCATCCGTATTGCTACTATTGAACACTGTGGGTGATGGGTGGATTAAAGCATTCAGTAATACCAGAAACAGCTTCCACAATGTGGCGGCTCTTTGCAGCTTCATCCCAAAATTGGCGGAACCTTGCAGTCTGCAAAAAGATGTGTGTACTTGTTGGGTTAACCATTGAATTGGAAGGAACTCTCAGCAAACACTACATGTCATACCTCTAAGAAGTGTGAGAGAACATTTAGTGTCTTGAATTGCTCTTCAATTTGCTGAGGAATGAAATGAGAAAATCATTATAAAGAAAAAAGGATAGGACTCTGCATCTAACACAGTTGAAGATCTATATCTAGATGTCAAAAGCATGTATTCTGCTTTGCTCCCCAAAAAATCACCATAATGACCACAACAAACCCAGTGAAAAAGAAAATTAAGGTGAAAAGTGTTTGCAAATTTGAGCAGCAATATATAGATGTCTATGAAAAAAAAATAAAAAAAATATAGATGTCTATGGAAGTTGCAGCAAAAAGAGTCGGTACATTAAAGTGACTCTCAAAAGGAAACAAACGAACAATAACTGTTTCTCAATCCCCATCTTGTTTGGGCCAGCTATATGTATCCTCATCCTCCTCAATATCCATTTGGATGCATTTCATTAACAAATAGGAAACTAAACTAGCTAAAAAATTTAAGAATACCAATATAAGGAAATGGAGAACTTACGGGGAAACAACCTCTCTACCCCACAAAAGTAGGGTAAGGTTGCGTACATCATACCCTCTCCAAACCCCACTTGTGGGACTACACTGGGTATGCTGTTGTTGAATAACTTCTAGGGGGAAGTGGGGCAGCTATATGGATCCGCATCCCCAATATCCGTTTGGATCCATTTCATTAACAAATTATGAAACTATACTAGCAAAGAAATTTAAGAATACCAACATAAGGAAATGAAGAACTTCTGGGAAACAACCTCTCTACCCCACAAAGGTAGGGATAAGGGTTTGTGTACATCCTACCCTCCCCAGACCCCACTTGTGGAACTACATTGGGGTATGTTCTTGTTGTTGAATAACTCTGGGGAAGACATTAGGATATTCAGTCTTACAACCTTTATGTTGCAGATATTGGTTTATAGAGCACCACCAAATCTCATACATCATTATGTGTCTATTTATTCGTTTCAGACTTTCCTGTTTATGTAATTTCCTCAAACCCAGCACGAGGACATTTCTGAACCCATAAAGCAACAATCCTTCCCAAAGCCCCAGCTATAAAATAAAATGATGTAATATACCTCCAATCTAGTTGGATACCCAGCAAGAGACGACAATTGAGTATTCAATCCATTCAAGGAATGAGTACTCAAAAATTGGCAACCAGAGAGAGACGAAAGATCAATCAATTCCCTCACAGGAGATCTTTTCGGGTTAAAGATTCCTATTAACTGGACGGAAGATCTTTTTGGGTTTTTTTAATTTTTGAATTATGCCATAATTATAACCTACCTGCCTTTTTTGTTTTACACAAGCAATGAAATGATTGTAAAGCTGTGTTAGACATGAATGAGAATAGCTAATATTCCTGGTCACAAATAGGGGTTGTAACAAATCTACCTACATCTTTGGCTGTGACAGTTTTTATGTTTTCCAGCAACACCCATTCCAGAGTACACGAGACAAGCAAAATTTACAATTCATATTCATCAAAGGTAAAGTCATAATCAAGGCAGCTTCAGAGATATATACCACTCGTTCCGGGATTAGGAAGAGACACAGGCTGTAATCTGGAGCTGGCATTGCCATTAGGGCCTATCAATACAACCAAGCAAATAATAAGTCAGATAATAATAGAGGCAACAAGTAATATCACAGGATGCAAGACAAGAACTTGATTGCACCTTAACCAAAATACGAGCAACAATTGGTGTACTCATTCTCTCCGGCTCAAACTGCACTCATCCAAACAAATCAAAAAAACCAATATCAAACAACAACAAACCTCCATGATTAATTCTCAAAATAACGATATAAACCTGATAAAGACGGAGCAGGCAAAGGTTTGCATCCAGATTGTATGTTTGAGACGAAACCTAAATTAACATTGAAATTACTCAATCAAAAACAACGGAAAATTCAGCAGAAGCAAAAATCTAAAAAAGGGTTGAATACCCATTACAAAAAAATCAATTTTGGAGTCATCGGCATTAGTAAATTAGTGTACCTGTTCGTTAACATAGTTTTCCAGATCAGGGAGGATATCTGGGTTGTAAGGGTTAACGGCAATGAGCTGTTCTACAGTGATAGCCAACTGTGACTTCTCGGTACCACCATTAGTCGCCTCTTGAACCATTTTCTAAACTGTATCTGCCTGCTTTGGAGCAAATTGGAAGAAGAAGAAGAAGAAGAAGAGCCGAAGAGGGGTTGCAGTGTAGCTGAACGGAGGTTTTAGGGTTAAGAGGGCGAGAGTAGGAGGAATTATTTGTTTGTGACGGATATGCCCTTCAAATTTCTCCAATTCGTTTGAACATGATTTAAAATTTGATTTTCGTTTGAACATGACTTAAAATTAGATTAATTTAAATTGAAATTTTTTTTGGACATTATATTTAGATTAGTGAAATTGTCCTCCCTTCGTGCAGTTATAAATCCATATAGCAATACTTAATAAATAATTTTTATTTTAATAAAGTAGAATAAAATATTTATATTCAGGTTAGTGTTGGATATATAAAATAATATCCATATTTGTCTTTATTTGCGACATGATATATTTTTTCACCTTTTTTTAATATACAAAATACATTATTTTTTTTTGTTTAGCATCTTTATAAGTACGCACTATTCATATGTATATAGTAAAACAAAATATTTATTGTGGTAAAATAAATGATATAAGAGGTCATATTTTAAAATAACAATATATTATGCTATGTTAAAATATATTTTATATTTAAATTTTCTCTATCTTTTGTAGGAATACTTGATTCTATAAACAAATTCTAATTTCGTGAAAAAAGTAATTTAATTTCTTCATTGTGTCTTTATTATTAAATTTATTTATAATATTTTTTTAACATTAATTAAATAGTATGAAATAAAACATACAGAAGTTATGAAAAATATTTAAGAGTGGAAGTTACAAGCAAGGTGAAGAAATATAATTTATAAATAATTTGAAAGTATAATTCTATTTATTAAATATGTTATTAATTATGCATTGATTTTATTTGTAAAAATAAATTAATGAATGTGAAAAATAAGGGAGGCAGGAGGATAAAAATGAACAAAAAAAATGATTGATGTCTATAAGAGATGTGTCACCTTATTATTTTAAAAGCTGCAATCATATATATATATAAAAGAAACCTTAGTGCCGCCTACGTGGCAGCACAACCATCCAGAAAACCCTTTTACTTTAATATATTCCCAAAAATGTCCTTCCCTTTAAAAACCTCCACATCAAAGGTCTCTTCAACCCAAACGGTCTGCCGTTCTAATTTCCCTTTGTTATATGCGGAACGCCGCCTCTTAACAGTTGGAAACAAACGGTCGTTACGCCTCTTCCAAAACAGCGCGCCTCATTGCCAAGGGTGCCACCCTCATTCAAATCTACAGAATGGTCTATAAAAAGGCTTGCAACCTTTGATACACCCATTCTCCATCACTTCTTTCTGACTTACCTACTAAAGTCACAATTATTCTTCTACTATCTGGAAAAAAAATCGAATATGGCATATTCACTTCTTTCGAATTTGGATGCTACTCGCGATGACTGGTTGGTTAGGATACGAGTCTGCAGGATGTGGGAATTTATTAATTACAAGCGAAGCCCAGACATGATAAGCCCAGACATGATACTTATTGATGAAAAGGTAATGCATCCTTCTTATTCAATTTATACACCATTGTGAATTTGTTTATTACAAACTCTCTTACACATTTACTTCTATCAGGGAACTTTGATGCACGCGGTAATCTGGAAGAATCAAGTTAACAAGTTTCGCGATAAGTTGAGTGAAGGATCTGCAATCATTATTAGAAACTTCAAAGTTTCAGAAATAAATGGTGACTACAGACCAGTGCAGTTGAACTTTAAAACAACATTCTTGCGGATAACTGTCATCCAAAAACTACAGGATGATATTGTTCATATCCCTCTAAATGGGTTCTAGTTTATTCAACCAGAAATGATTCGCTCAAGGGTCAACAATAACATCGTCCTATCAGGTATATTCATTCCTGTCATTTATGTTACACACGGTCTTCAACATATACAATGAATAATTCCCCTCCTTAACTTGTAGATATGGTTGGATGCTTATGTGGAATCGGTGATCTAGAGAGTGTGGGTTCAAAGTGGAAAAAACGCGACATACACATTCTTACTGATCCATAATATTCTTATCTCATTTACATTACATTCATATTCATTCATCCCAAAGTAGCAGCATAGAAAATCATATTGATTCACAGAGTAATAAATTAGAATTCTCTTTTAAGGAGGACAGGACTATCAAGGCAAGAATAACTTTGTGGGAGGACCATGGCGAATCATTTTACCCCTATGTATATCCCAACCACTTCGGACCATACATTGTCATAGTTACTGCTACAACGCTAAAAGAATTCAGAGGTATCTACTTATTCTGAACATACTGGAACATTTTAATAGTCACATATATAGGACATTCTGACATTCAATTGTGGTTTGTTTCATAATAGGTGAACTGAATTTTGCCACCACCGTAGCAAGCAAAATTTATGTTAATCTTAAAATGGACAACATCACCTCCTTGCTTCATAAGTTCTCAAAGAAGTCAGTTGATGTACAAACTATTGCGAGTACAAACACAAGTAACATTCCCATTACACAAGCTATGTTTGAAAACAGGATGACTGTTGCAGAGTTAGTAGATTCTGACTGGAGTTTCGACATAGAAGTAAGTACCATAATAACCCTTCACACCAAAAGCACCAGGCATTGAATCAACATGCTTCTGTTATATATATGTGTGTTTGTATATATATATCTTCATTTTTTTCATATGGTAGGAATGTGTGGTTACACTCCGGGCGCAAATCACTGGAATAGAGAACTTCTTTGATTGGTATTACATTTCATGTAACTTGTGCAACAAGAAAGTTGAATCTTCAAATGGTGTCTACACATGCCAGAAGTGCAACAAACAATGCGACTTACCGTTGGTTAGGTAAGCAAGCAATAAACATTGTAGCCACAACTTACATTCAAAGGAACACTAACGTTTTACGCACACACAGGTTTAAGATACACATTAAGGTCAAGGACAATGGTGGGACGACTACTTTGGTCCTGTTTAATGGGGTTGCGGAAAAACTTCTTGATACTTCTGCTCACAAGTTGGTTAACCGATTGTTCAAAAGTGAGACCGATATACCTTTCCAGATTCAAAGTCTTTGCGGGATGGACTTGGTCTTCAAACTAAAATTGAGCAGTTTCAATTTGAAAGAGGGGCTGGAAAACTATATAGTCACAAAAGTTTATGTGCCAGATGAAGAAGTAGAATTGCAACACCGCTTAACCAAAGACAAAAAGGTTAAGTTCTACGGTGTTATTCAGCTTCTAATACATATTCTCTTGATAGGTACATCATTCATCTTCCGGACAATCCGTTAAAAATACACCATCATTAATTATTGGATTGGTTTTTTACCTACAGGGAAAAGAGAAACTGGAATATTCACCTGAACCAACAGACTGTAATGCAAAAGGATCAAACACAGACTACTCAAAAGAACGTCATGATGGAGGGGAGGCTTCCATTTCCAACCGAAGAGTTTATTCAAGAAAATTGAAGAAGAGAAGGAACTTATTCATAGCTGACACCGAAGAAAGTGACGGAGACACCATAAAAGGGAAAAGTAGAGTCATTTTCTATGCTAGGCAGCTTAACATTATTAGTTTGATCAAGTAGTGTATATTTTGTTACCTGCGAAACTTTACATATCCAACAGTGGCTAATTGTATATCATATGTAGTTGATGTCTGTTATGGTAGGGGATTCAGTTTAATCTACTGCCAAAAAATCTTTCCCTACTAAATGTACATGTGTATAAAAGTTTAGTTGTTTATATGTCATGTGTCGAAGCAAAGTTTGCTCCTAAAGTTATATGCTACCTACTCATCAGGGTGTGAATTACTCATTCAAGTTATCGCCTTTTAAAATTCCTTAACGACAAACATATTACACCACTAAATTACATATGTGTAACTGAAAATATCCATTTTCCTTTGAACGTTTGTACGACAATGACACTTTGTTGGCAGTAGTTTTGTCACGACCCGAGCCTACACCCTGGACGTGGCCGGCACTCGAGAACCATTGTTGGTCCCCAAGCGAACCCTCATCCTAGCTGACTACAAGCGGAAGACTAACTCAAGCATACAAAAGCTTAAAAACTGAATAAAAATAATATATTCAAC
>JAJONR010010450.1:0-21164 GCA_029582245.1 Solanum etuberosum
CAAGCTTCATCTTTAAGCAATTCTAGTCATAATTCATAATAAAGACTCAATCTCAAGCTTTACTAGTCATGATCAATCATATATACTTTAATCTAATTCAATTCACGTTAACATACTTCTATTCTTGGACAATTACTATGCATGACATCAATTCTAGAAGATCAACTCTAAGTCTTCGATTTCACTTCACAAGGCATAAATCCACATTCTTCAAATTCATCAATTAAGCTAGGTTTAGCCATGGAAAACATGTAATATCATCAATATATCATGATTCAATACTAAAAAAATCATAAACAAGTATTATCCACTCAAGTGGAATCATACTCAACACTACCCACAACATAGGAAGAAACCCTAGCTAGAATTGGGGATTTTCTTCACAATTGGGGGAATTCTAGGGGGCTCTATGGATGGAATAATCCATAGATGAATAATCTAACATACCTTGGATACAAAGTTTTACAAAGCTTGCAATAATGGAGTCTTGTTTTCGACCTAGGCTTCAAGATCTATCTTCTTCTTCAAGTTTTAGAGAGAGAAATATTTGAGAGGAGAGTATTTTGGGGATTTGATTTGGGTCTTAGGGAAATTACGACTTAATTGGGTGGTTAAAGGGTTAAAATATCTTATATAGGTGTTTTAAGACTAGGCAAGACGACCCCATTCAATAACCACCTTATTTGATATTTACCAAAACAACCCTCACTAGGCAGCCTACTCCCATGCACCACGACAGGGCTCACGAGCCGTGGTCAAGACCACGAGTCGTGGTCCTGCCCGTGGTCCTTGGGCAGTGGCTTGGCCTCTAAGAATTGAAAGCAACTTCAAGGCCACTCCCACGAGCCGTCTAGGCCTTCACGAGCCGTGAAGTGGATTGTGTGGAGGAGGCCAACTTGGGAAGGCTTGAGGGGCACACTACCTCAACACCATGAGTGGCACCACTATCCGTGGTGGCCACCACGAGCCGTCTAGGCTCTCGTGTTCCAAGGCAGTGTCATGGCAAGTTTGGGGTAGCCTTGGCTCTTGCCTTGACCCTTGGCCCTTTGCCTTGGCTCATACCCTCTAGTCTTGACTCGTAACCCTCAATTTAACCCTTGACGGTCTACTAAACAACGGGGTGTTACAGTATCTCCCCCTTGGGGACATTCGTCCTCGAATGAGGATTCTAAACACCTCTTAAGGGAAATGACTCAAAACTAGCATCCCATCATTCATGCGACTCATCTAAATGCACACAACCAAGGAGGAAAATTTCAACTCCAAGCTAAACATATTCAATGCAACATAAGGGAGTAGGAACTACATCTAACAACCCATGATGCAATAAATTCTCATAACTAGTCATGTTCAAGGAGGAACTACCATCTCCTAGTCATACATGCTCAACATACACTCATGGAGCCTATATGCATATTACTCTAAAAAAGCATTCATTCATGGAGGAATCTCTCAACCCCAAACTAAGGCATGCCCATATATTCATCTCATGAAGTCAAATAGACAACTCATTCTCAATGCACTACAACATGAGGAAATAATTATGCAAATTAATTTTCTTTCAAAACACAAGTTTTCATGAACATGCATCATATAAGGAAATCATGGCAACACATAAACACACAATAACCTTGCTATTTTAGGCACACTATCTCCCCCTTGGGAGAAGGCCTATACCAACTCTTCTAAACATCATTCATGCTAAAAAAACAACTTCAAAGTCTAACATATCAAGTCATAAAAGACCAAACAGTACCGGAATCTAATAAAGAATGAAACACATACCGGTAGTCACATAAGGAGGTCAGTCTTGATCATTCTTAGCTTGGAGTACATATAACCTATTCTTCTTTTGAGTACTCTCATCCAGACCATTAGAAGCAGCTTGCTTATCCTCCCTTCCCTTGGCCTTAAGCACCGGGCAATCCCTCATTTTGTGCCCACTCTTTCCACACCCATAACAACCATCCATGCCGGCTAGGCACTTACCATAATGATTCTTCCACACTTGGTGCAAGTAGACTTAGTTAATGAGACTCACTACCTTTCTCTTGGTTAACCCTAGGGGTATAAGGGGAATCTTGACTGGAATACCTTGGTTTAGACTTAGGTCTACATTGTTCATCGGACTTAGCATTAGAGAAGTTCCCATCATTGGTCCTAGACCTTTTTGCCTCCCTATTCTTCTTCTTAAGTTTTGACTCCTCCATTTGTTGGGCATACACCATAAGCCTAGAGATATCCATGTCACCCACAAGCATTGCCGTTCGGAATTCTTCTTCAACCAAGTTGGACACACTCGTCAAAAACCTACTCATCATATCCCTCGAATCTGAAACCATAGATGGAGCATACTTGGATAGTTGGGTGAATTTCAAGGCATACTCCTTAACACTCATGCTACCTTGCTTAAGGTTAATGAATTCTTGTACCTTAGCGTTCCTCAACTCTAGGGGAAAGAACATATCAAGAAATGCTAGTTTGAACACTTCCCACTGTATTGGGCCCGCTCCTCCCGGCCTAGAATCTTTCCATTGCTCATACCATATTTGAGCAACATCCCTCAATGGGTAAGCGGCTACTTCCTCTTTTTCTACCGAAGTCACCCCCATGATAGCAAGTACTTTATAAAACTCATCAATAAACCCCTTAGGATCCTCTTCCACCTTGGAGCCACAAAACTCCGGAGGGTTCATCCTCAAAAACTCCCTCACTCTTAAAGCAGCCCCACTCACTATTAGATTCACCGGAGCTACCACCTCCCTATTGGCTTGCGCCGTCATGGCTTGAGCTAACAATTGGATAATAGACCTAAATTCCGCATGGGTCACATTCTCAACTAGAGGATCAATTGGAGCTTGAGGAGGAGCTTGGGGAGGAACTTGGAAGGAACCTCTTGCTCCACATTGTCTTCCTCATCTCGCCTAGCATTTGCCCTTGTATTATCCATATCCTGAAAACCATAGGGCACAGATTAGGAGAAAGACCTATTAGAGCTAAACTCTATGGCACGACTTACAGAATGAAGAAATGAGATTTCCTACTCATCTAATAGCTTCCGGTTCATAAATGTGGCGTGATTCACACTTATGAACAAGACTCTACTAGATGTGGTTTGAGACAATCCTAGAATCATTCTAAACCTTTTGCTCTGATTACCAAGTTTGTCATGACCCAGGGGTACACCATAGATGTGACATGGCGTACTTGACCCCGAAGGGGTCTCATACAAGCCCTTAGCATATCATAACATAAGATAATACAAAACTACATAAATTTTAAAACATTTTTTCATAACAATCGAAGTCTCATAAAAGCAAGCGGAAGTCTTACTACACTTTGTCTCAAACCATCTAAACTCTATTGACTGAAACTTTTTGGGACGCAGCCCATACAATAGTCTCAAACATAAATAAAAGACATAAAGGAAATGGTGGCTTTATCCTCGATACTATGAGGACTCATTAATCTTCAACTTCTTTGACTTCTGAAAACCTATCTTCAAGAAATGTTACTCAAAGTCGCCAGACCCTACATTTGAAAAAAATGTATTCAAGAGTATGCGTTAGTACAAAAGTACTAAATATGTTAGCTATCATGACATCATAAGAGCATAACACAAGGGTTAGCCAACAAAAAACATAAGTTATGACCATAAGAGACAATAGCATAATCATAAGCATAATCTCCAACATAGACATAATATGAGCATAAGACATCATAAGGCATAATCCAACAACTTAGGAAATACCACATATTCATAAGCATAGTCCATACTCAAATCCTCTTAGCATAAGAGAAACTTCATAAGTAACCTTCAAGTTATACTTGCGCAATGCATAGACGAGACCCCATAATTACATCTAGTCTAAGTACCACTTTTAGGCCATCATACCTCATTATCATATTTTGATCTCATCATTAGATTTATTCTCATAGACAAGGGAATCTCTCACCTTTAGTCAAACATAACATGTAAGGCAACTATAGAAACAATCCATCAAACATACATCATATCAGAGAAACACTTCTTAGGTAACCATAAGTCATACTTGTGTAATGCATGGATAAGACCCCATAATCCTACCCATACTAAGTACTCCTTTAGGTCATCATACTCATACTTCTTAATTGTTGACTATTCCCCTCATAAAACCTTAGAACACTATGAGGTACTTCCTCAAGCACATCTTAGTTCTTACTAGGTTTAACCCTATGAGATACTTCTTTAAGCATGTCTAAGTTCATTATTGCTTTTGAACACTTGGAGATACTTCTTTAAGTATGTCTTAGTTCATTGGATACGGCGATTGTTACTAGAAACCTAACTCCACTAGGTGAAGGCTTCCATATCATGAGACCTAACTTTGGGAAAACCCACACTCTACTACGTAAGAGTTCCCCCTTTAAGTTGGATTGTCCTCACATCAACTAGGTGTGGTTCTCCTTTCAACTTGGAGCCTGGACCCTACCTTGTATGACACTCCATCTCATTGTCAATATCTCCTAGGGGTCAAGCATACACCCCTAGACTCACTATTAAGCCTTGCTTAACATTCATGCCTCATGGAAGAATGTCCTTGACAATCAATACATGTTCAAATGATTCTATCACTTTATACAATCAAGAATTCATAAGGTAGGTTAGGTGAGTATAGACCTTTCACCACAATTCTACCTATTAGACTTCTATTCTCATATAGACTTTACTCTCAAAGCCTTAGCATACATAACTCATCACACTGGATTTACTCTCAAAACCCTGGTGATCAACATTCATGACTACAAGCCTTACTCTCAAAGCTTTACTTCATTCTATCGTCATACATATCTTAATCACAAGACATTCAAGTCACAAGCTTCATCTTTAAGCAATTCTAGTCATAATTCATCATAAAGACTCAATCTCAAGATTTACTAGTCATGATCAATCATATATACTTTAATCTAATTCAATTTACGTTAACATACTTATATTCTTGGACAATTACTATGCATGACATCAATTCTAGAAGATCAACTCTAAGTCTTCGATTTTACTTCACAAGGC
Organism: Solanum etuberosum; assembly: GCA_029582245.1. Taxonomy (NCBI): domain Eukaryota; kingdom Viridiplantae; phylum Streptophyta; class Magnoliopsida; order Solanales; family Solanaceae; genus Solanum; species Solanum etuberosum. Next base: position 5,051 of record JAJONR010010450.1, read on the forward strand.
ATAAACCCACATTCTTCAAATTCATCAATTCAGCTAGGGTTAGCCATGGAAAACATGTAATATCATCAATATATCATGATTCAATACTAAAAAAATCATAAACAAGTATTATCCACTCAATTGGAATCATACTCAACACTGCCCACAACATAGGAAGAAACCCTAGCTAGAATTGGGGATTTTCTTCACAATTAGGGGAATTCTAGGGGGGCTCTATGGATGGAATAATCCATTGATGAATAATCTAACATACCTTGGATACAAAGTTTTACAAAGCTTGCAATAATGGAGTCTTGTTTTCGACCTAGGCTTCAAGATCTATCTTCTTCTTCAAGTCTTAGAGAGAGGAATATTTGAGATGAGAGTATTTTGGGGATTTGTTTGGGTCTTCGGGAAATAATGACTTCATTGGGTGGTTAAAGGGTTAAAATATCTTATATAGGTGTTTTAAGACTAGGCAAGATGACCCCATTCAATAACCACCTTATTTGGAATTTACCAAAATGACCCTCACTAGGCAGCCTACTCCAGGAACCACGACAGGGCTCACGAGCCGTGGTCCTTGGGCAGTCGCTTGGACTCCAAGTATTGAAGGCAACTTCAAGGCCACTCCCACGAGCCGTCTAGGCCTTCACGAGCCGTGAAGTGGATTGTGTGGAGGAGGCCAACTTGGGCAGGCTTGAGTGGCACACTTCCTCAACACCACGAGTGGCACCATGATCCGTGGTGGCCATCACGAGCCGTCTAGGCTCTCGTGGTCTAAGGAAGTGCCATGGCAAGCTTGGGTTAGCCTTGGCCCTTGCCCCCTTGCCTTGGCTCATGCCTCCTAGTCTTGACTCGTAGCCCTCAATTTAACCCTAGTTGGTCTATTAAACTACGGCGTGTTACAATATGTCATTTGCACCCACAAGGTTCTGAACAAATACCGAGTACCCCGTCAGAGTATTTTTCAACTCCAAAGTTTAGCTGATGCAACTTGATTTTCTCTTTGTGTTCGCGGACCAGGTCCCCGCGATTACAAAGAAGGGTTGTGTTCTTTTCACGTTAGCGGATAAAGTCCCCGCTTTCGTGACGAAGGGCTGAATTTCTCATCATGTTCGCGGACCTGGTTCCCGTGTTTGCGAAAGGTAATACCCTTGTCTTTCTAATAAATACCAGGTTCGTTTTGAGCTTCATTTCCAAACTTCAAAGTGCGATTTCTAGGGCTTGGGAGCTCCGATTGAGCCAACTCAAAATGTTGGGAGTTCGTGTTGATCGTGGCTACTCATTGGAGTGTTCGACAAGTGTTGGCGGCTCTTTGGTTAAGGTACTTCTCGCCCTCAAGGGGGTGCCTCATCTCTTTTTGTGGGTTCTATTGCTTGCATGTGTTTACGCTTTCAGACACGGAATTGAGTCCTATTTTAGGACACAAGCCCGGTTAATTGATTAGGACTTTTTGACAGAGTCAATTTTTAAATTCCAGTGCATGCAACATCCCCATTTTGACTCGATTTGGGATACATTTCCAATTATTGTGATTTTTGTGTCAAATATTTGTAATGGCATTGTGATCAATAATTTTATAGCTCATGTGTAGTGGATTTTGAGCACTCATGATCAGCTTTGAGGTAGGTTTCAGTCTACTTTCTTGATTGAACTTCTTAGATGATGCCTGATACGCTCAAATTACACCTCCCTAAAGAATTATAAGTGATCGTTATCAAGTAAAAAACCCAACTTGTAGGTTGGGGTCGATCCCACGAGGAAAATGGTTTTAACTTAAACTTAACTCACTATTATATCCGTTTAGTCAAATTATTTCTGAGGAAAGTAAACAGGGAGGATTTTGTAAGTAAGTAACAGTTTAGATTGCTTAAGTAACAAGTAGACAAGATTCAACTTCAGAAATATCAATATGAGAAAGAAACTAGGGCATATGTGTTCCCCATAAGCTCTTAACGCGGTAATCCTAATAATAGTAATCCTTTCCTAGTGTTTTACATGAAAAGTTGGTAAGTTATGTATCCCTAAGTGATTGGTCCTCCAAATAGGGAATGTCACTACGCACCTTGGTCCGGCTACGAGTGTATACTTTAGTAACCCTTAGCTTTACCTCATATTAGACATCACATCAATGTATGACTTAGTTTTCACCCTCGCACCAATTGACATTAGACTATTAGATAGCATCCACTAAATCTCTGTTGTTAATTATTTTCTCACTAACTACCTCCTTGGTCCGGCAAGTAGAAACGAGGCGGGTTCTAACGTTTGCAACCGTTAAAAAGACTTCTAAGCGAAACAATTAACAATGCATGCATGCACTCTATTCAAGAATTACTTAATTATTATTCATACTTTGTTAATAGCTCATGGTTCCCACAACCCTAGTTGTGGATTTAGCTACTCATGCTTGAAAGAACATAATTCATAATTGGGTAAAAAGAATTCATGAACTTACTAGAAGAATAGACGAAAAACCAAATCTTGAATTGAAATTCAAAGTCAAAATTTTATCAAACGAATTCCAGAAATCAAATTGCTAAAGTTTGTAAGTTAATTCCCAAAACACCCAAAACTAAGAGTTTACAATAATGTATAAACCCCAAAAACAAGGTTTATAACTCCTATTTATAGAAAAATAAGTCCCAAATAAAAAGGAAACAAAATAAGGAAATAAACTTCTGGAATGCGGCTTCATTCGACGACTCAACCTACGGACCGTGGGTCGACCTACAGTCCGTAGGTCCCCTTCCGTGGCTCCATACTTAGGCTTTTTTATCAGGTACTGGAACTTTACCTCCCAAATCTTCAACGACGGATGTGCAGGACGACCCGTGGGTCGACCTACGGTCCGTCAGTTGCTCTGTAGTTCCACACTTGGTCAGACTTCCCTGATGCTCCATCTACGCCTGCCCATCGACGGTCCGTGGATGACTTTCGTGGGTGGCCCCTTCTATATAATTTCAGCTTTTCATCTCCAAAAACCCCATCCAAGCCTATTTCCTGCAAACATAACACATAAACATTAATTCTAACACAATATAGCTCTAGACACACACAACTTCTAAGTGAAATGTATCAAAATACCGTAAACTCACGGTATATCAATGCCTAGTGTAGATTTCATGTAATTTTAGATGGTATTTGCTGAGTATCTAGCTTTGCTTCTGTAATTCTATCTTTTCTTGATTTCGTAGGAGCCTTAGACTTAGTGTGGGTGTTAGGATCCTTAGTTTAGCCTTGGGGCTTCACTTGCGGTATAGATGTTCTTGGATACCGTTGCTAATATTGGTGTCTTGTGGCCTTAGACTAGGTTTGAATCTCACGACCCAAGGTAGCCCTTAGGCGTAACATAGTGTATAGGACCCCGAGAGACCCCATACAAGCCACTTAGCATTCATAACATAAGAAATAGAAATCAAGAGAGTTAAAAGACAGTTTCAATGTATCAAAATTTTATAAAGCAAAGCGGAAATTCTAATATCGTCTCAATAGCCATTTAGTACATAAGAATGAATTTGGGTCTAGCCCGTACATCATGTTCAAAAATAAAAATAAGGAAGAACTAAAGACAATGAAGATTCGGTCCTCAAAGCATGATGACTCACCAAAGCTTGGAATCTCGTAAACGATCTCTAGCCATGAAACTAGGAACCCTGGCTGTCGGACTCTACATTTGGGTAAATGTAGGCAAGAGTATGCGTTAGTACAAAATATGTACCATGTATGATAGCAATGCTCAAAACATTTGAAACCATACTTAAAAGAGATACCTTCATAAAATGCAATGACCAAGCTAAAACATGAGATAAGAGGGTTAGAAAATAAGAGTCATAAAACATGGCCAATGCACATAGTCATCACCTTAAACATGCATGTGGATCCACTAGCTAATGTCTATCTAGACAATCCTATATTTTCACATAGTGTATGGGACACAGGTAATCTCCACTTGTCCACTCGGTTCTAAGCTTAACTTCCACGGAATAGTTCTTATTCATATTCATCTTAACTCTTAACGGAACATGGGTAATCGCCTCTTGTCCTTACATCATATGACATGGGTAATTGCCTGTTGTTTTTCAATTAGAGATCATGGGTAATCGCCTCTTGCCTCATCATTAGAAAAGCTCCTGAATATTGGATCATTTTAGGTGAGAAAGCCTTTCAACCTTAAGAACCTTATCATGTGACAAAACCTTTCACAATCATGCTTTCGTGTGTCATGTAAGAAATATTTTCAACAACATCATGATTGATACTTCACTCTCAAAACAACCTTAAAACATTTACATCAATTTCATAAGAACATGCACAATTCCATAATTCACCTTTCATAGTTTAAAACCTCTTTCAATCATCAATATCTAGAAAATATGGGTTCATGGGGGATCATCATAAAACCATGTAATTACATGAATTCGTGCTTTATAGATCATAAAACAATCAAATACATCAATATTTAAGAGAACCCATGACATGAAAGAAAACCCTAATTCAATTGGGGAATTCTAACTTTGTAAATTGGAGAATTGGGAACTCCATGGATGGAAGAAATCCATGGATGAAAACTATCATACCTCAATTCCAATTGCTTAACTTCAATGGAGGAATTGGAGACTTGACTTGGAACCCTAGGTTAAACCCTCCTTCTTCAAGCTTTTCTAGAGAGAGAAATATTTTAAGAGGAAGACTTCTTCTTCTTTTGTAAATTTGAGAGAATGAATTGAATCAGTTGATTTTGGGTGTCCTGAAATTATTTGTTACTCTTTCTAGTTGGGCTGGGAGTTGAGTTTGTTCGTGGTTACTTGGGGTGGGAGAGTTGGTCCCATGGAATTTCTCAGATGGTCCTATTTGCATCCTCTATATTCATATACATTGCCTGTCACCAGTATACTTTTTTGTTGATTGTACCCTCTGTTTTATGGGGCTTGGTTTTGTTATACTTGTTGTTTGTACCTTCCGGGCTTATCGGGGTCCGGTTAGGTTATTGTTAGACTATAGTCTGCTCTCTGTTTGGTTTTCTTATTAGATGATATGTTTTGGACTTTAGAATTGTAGTTGTAGGTCCTCCTGAACCTGGGTAGTTGATCTGGTATCTTAGTTGCTTGCGAATAGGTTGTTGGCTTGCGTTCCAGGTACGTTCTTGACTCGGCTTCTTACCCTTTGTATCCTATCTATATGCTTTATTACCTATTTAGTTACTAGTGTTATGCTCTTCTTATTACTTATTGTTTATTCTTGTGTTATATTGGAGCCTAGTCGGCCAATGCCTGCTTAGTATCATTTCTGGTACTCTTACTACACTTTCCCCCCCTGCAGATTACAGTTTGAGCTATCATCGTTGATTGCAGTCGTGCAGAGCAGCTTGAAGTTTCGGATAGTAGGGTGAGCTCCTAGCATCTGGAGCTATCGGTTTCCGTGTGTTTTGGCTAGGGTTTGTTTTTATATTGTATTCAGAGATAACTTATACTTGTCTATTATTTGTAAAAGTCTTGTACTCTTGTTTTGGATTAGATCCTCGACTACCTATTGATGCCGGGTCTTGGGATAGTTTCTATTTTGTATCTATATTGTTTACCCTTCCTTCAGTTGTTTTAAGCTTTATGCTTCTTGTTATTGACTTTTGCTTGATAGTCTGCTGCTTATGGCTCTGGACTAAGGGTTAGGCTTTTCTACCGATAGGTTTTAGTAGGTGCCCTCATGACCTAAGAAATTGGGTTGTGATAGAGAGGTTTGAAGAAATGAAATAATTTTTTAATGATTAATGATGAAAGAAATAATTATTTAAATTTTCTTGGTGAAAAAGTTAAGGAATTGTGTTCAAAATTCTAAGAAAAATTAATAGTGATGCTTCCCAAAGAGACATGCCACCTCACTTTTTGATCATCAAAATTTATCAAAAAATAAATAGTGATTGGTCAAGATATGTCATTTCAAACAACTGACAACTCTTGATTGATCCTTATTTTGATAGGGGATTAACACTCGATTTGAAAATGAAATTTTAAAATCTAATTCAAAATATATGGCCCGATTGTAAATGGTCCCTCTTGCCTCATTCTTATTCGCTCACGAAAATCATCATGTTAATCACAAAAGTTATGTTATAAGGTTGTTTGTAATTGGTCAAGACATGTCATTTTAAACATTTGACAATTTTGATTGGTCATTAGTTTGATCGGGATTAACACCTCATTTGTAAATAAATTTTCAAAATCCAATTGAAAATGTATGGTCAAACTCTAACACAAATATAAACATATTAATAATACCCTAACATTTGCAATTCTTTTCCTTTCCTGTAAACAGAGTTGTTCAGTAAAACTAATAGTGAAAACACCTTCCTACGGTAAATTCTTTTTGCCCTATGGATTCTCAAGAACCACCACCAGTACACCACCACTGACAAGAACAACCCTCATCGCCACATGGTCATGGACCAATGATTGCACCCCCAACTGCTCCACTTCTTAACCGTACCAACAAGAATAACAACCACCACTCCCATAAGCCCATGGAGAGATGGCAGCATCATCAAATCCACCACCGCCGCCACCCCAAATAAGACAACAAGATCATTTACATGAACTTAGGGAATCTATACTCGAGCGACAAAACAAACTTTTACATGTTACATGCAAAAATCATTTTTCATCAACATAAATAACAAAAGAAGAGAGGTCGGGAGAGGAAGTCTTTAGCTAATGGTTTTGGGCATTCTCTTACTCTAATTTCTGAAGACCATAGAGCTTCAAAACATCTCTAAAAAGTCCCATGGGAGGCTCCTGGGGTCCAAAAACAAGAAGCAACCCCAAGCTTTAGGTATATATTCTTTCACATTATTTTAATTATGAATCTAGTTTCTAATTAAGGAAGGATTTAACTTATGTACATTTGCTCAAATTCCTTTTACGGTGAATCATGCATATTCAAGTATTGGTGGTGGCATTACTGGTGTTGCCTTTTCAGAAAACCCCACTAAGAAACCTTTTGGGAGGTCATCATGCTTTGGAAACAAGAAGCTTTGTGTATATATGTGTTCATTATTTTTGGGAAGCAAATCGGAAGTGGAAAGTGCTAAATAATTGAAGTTCTTTATTAATATTAACCAATTTAATACATGCATCATAGTAATAGTGGGTTTCATAATGGTTGACATATGTAATTTTATCTGGATGGATGTCGTATTTAATCCATGTGCACATTAGGGAGGTAAAATATGTTTAGCTTATTAATCTTTGGGCTAAAGCATGCAATTTTCACTACTTGATCTATAAAGTTATGATTAAATTGTGTCATTTACATATTTTATGTTGTATATTACTTTTCTGCAACAAGCAAGTGCACTCGTCTAAATATTTTATGTTGTATATTATTTTTCTTCAACAAGCTCTAGTGTTGAGTTTCTTAGGAGAGGAAAAGGAAGAAATTTGTTTACTTATGTAAATATTGTTTAGTCAGTTTACTTTGTTTGTCTTTTGGGTTCATACTAAATAATGTGAATTACTTGACCTTCTTACCTTGATCGCCGAACATTATTTGTAAGGTAATGACTTTCTCACGACAAGGATCACAACCATGGGTAGTTAGTATTATATCTGCAACTGGAGACATATGTGATGTCACCCTCTGTAAGTATGCAATTGGTTGTGGCACTATGACATATAAGGTATGCATATGTTTCAGCTTAAAGACACTAACCCATTGTATTGTCATTATGTTGAGGAATGTGTGGTAGCTTATGCTTAGTGAGTCTATCTGTACGTTGTAGTCATTTTACTTGAGTTTGTTGGCTGTGTGATATGAAAACTAGATTTTTTGGTGTCTATTTATAAATATATACTCATGTAACAATTGTTTTTTGACATTACATGAATGATTAAGTAGAAATGATACACTCCTACTAGACCATTTGTGTCTACTACCTTTACATATTTATTTAGTTTTTTAACCATTATTTCTCAAATACTTCAAAGTCTAATTATAAAGAGGTAATTTGTATGAAACTCGCACAATAATGATATTTCAGATATGTCTTTTTACTATTACCTTTATAACTAGACTTTGAAGTATTTGACAAATAATGATTAAAGAAAACTAAATATATCCTTAAAAGGTAATAGGCACAAATGGTCTAGTGATAGTGTATCCTTTCTACTTATTTATTTCTCTAATGTCAAAAACAATTGTTACATGAGTATATGTTTTATAAATAGACACAAAAATTTCAGATCATACAACCAACAAACTCAAGAAAAATGACTACAACATAAAGATAGACTAACTCAGCATAAGCTACCACACATGCCTCAACATAAGGACAATAGAAAGGGTAAGTGTATTTAAGCTAAAACTCATACATGCCTTATACGTCACAGTGCAACAACCAATTGCAGAGTTATGGAGGGTGACAGCACATACATCTCCAGTTGCAGATATAATGCTAACTATATGTGGCTGTGATCCATGTCGTGATAAAGCCATTACCATACATACAATGTCCTACGATCAGGGTTAAAATGTCAACCGATTCACATTATTTAATATCAACCCAAAAGTCAAAGAAAGAAAGCTGGCAAAATAATATTTACATAAGTAAACAAATGCCTTCCTTTTCCCCTCGTAAGAAATACGACACTACATCGTGTTGTAGAAAAATAATATACAACACAAAATATTTAGTCTAGTGCACTTCAAAAAGACACAAGTTAATCATTCGACAATAGAGCTAATTTTCAAAGCACGACAGCCTCCCAGAGGGTTTCTTAGTTGGTTTTTCTCAAGAAGCAATTATAAACGCTCAACTATGTCCCTTTTTTCAGGGATTAGGCGGTCGTATGTAAAATAATTAGAGAACTTTAGAGGTCAGAGTCGAACTAGAAGGATTGAAAGATAGGATCACCTTCAATTGAATTAACAAATTGAAATAAACTAGCAAATTGAATTCTCAATAAGCATGTATATTTATAAATGGAGGGGGATTTTGGTAACAACTAGAATTCACCAATATCAAGTAATAAAAAAAGAAGTCAAGACGAATATGGTCTACAATGTTTTGAACGGACTAGGGGTGTGTGCATAATCATTGGGGTTTCAACTCAAATACCAAAGTGTTAATCATAAAAAAATTAATTGGCATATGGATAAAACTTGGTCTAGGCTACGCTTTGATATTCTCCCAAACTATTAAATATATGTCCCTTGATTCTCTCAAACTCCAATTTCTATTCAAACAATACACCAAACATTGCTTGAGTAGATAGACTATCCCTAGTTCATATCACTAAATGGGAAATTACTCGAATTATCCCATCCCTTGCTCAAACCTATAGAGTAATTTCAAAAAGTTCTCACTACTAAGCCTTATCCAACTCCATTTTGCTTTTACCCAGGCCAAAATGGTTCTAGAGAGCTAAATCATTTTGCAACCATTGGTTTTTAGATTATAACTTCAAGAAAACAATAAATCCATGTCATACAATCAATTTTGAGCCGATTAATCAATATGCAATCAGGGTTTTACACACCCATCTAGCACACCCACTCGTATCTAAGAATTTAGTTTCTCATTCCAAGCCAATTTGATTAATAAAATCTGAAATCCACGCTTAGAGTGACAAAAATATGAGGTTTCTTCCTCTACAAGCTAAGAAGTTCTTCACTATACTCAATGAATATATTCTTTTCTTGCCAATAGAGATCTCTACTCTCTATCTCTTATTGGGAAGATGATAATGGTAAATAATTACATAAATACCCATTCTATCTTTGGAACCTTCCAAACAAAGCACTAGTTTCTATAATTGGGTATTTCCCCGTCAACTTTCATCTTTAGCCTTGTGCTAGACCGACAGACCACAATTCATGAATTCTAGAGTGTCAAACCCTTCCTCACTTTGGAATTCAATTCTCACAGGAGTATTTGTACATGGACCGGTGAATCGCAATCAATCATTGTACCTCACCAATTGCAGCTCCAGTACTGAGGAAGCCTTGCCCGATTAGAATTTATAGCTTACTTGTTTCTATCAAAATTGTGAATATTTTATTCTTTTTTCTGTTCTTTCTATGGCTTCTTGTGATGAAACAATGCATGGCGGTTGAAATCCTTATGTTTATTACCCATGGCCTTGTGGTGAACGACTTCATGTTGGGGATATTTATATGCATAGTGGATGCCTCTCTAGAGGAAGAATTATGTGAAGAAATGGGTGTGGTGAATCAAAAAAATTTCATGAGTTTTGTCAAAAAGCTTGAAGATGGTGATAGGCTATAACATCTAATGTTCCAAATGGAGGATGATTTCTGCAACTTTCACCTAACTCGGTGCCATGAAATGATCCAACTTGAGTTTAAAATTACAACTTTGAAGACAAATGTGAGAAAATGAATTGGAGTATGTGATGCTCTTTGTCAAATGGTCAAAAATGGAGAGTTGGAGTTGCAGTCTTATGAAAAAATGGTTGTGATGAACATTGAAAAAATCTTTTGTTTTTGCAAGGCAATAATAATCCAAGATGCCGAAATCAAAGAAATGATACTACAGTTGTAAGAAAAAGCCAAAAATATCATTTATGTCAACTCTTATTCATTTGTAAGTTAGAGTGTGACTCACTTGAAGGCCAAGAATTATGAGCTTCAATGTTCAAAAATCCTAGTGATCCTCTCACTCTTGCCCAATGATCTTAAAAGAAAGAACGATGTGAAATTAGTAAGAAATTTAAATCTTCGAAGTTGAGAGATCAAGTGAGACTCTTGATACTCTCATGTTGTCCCCATGAATTTCAATGAAGCCTTGATTTGAAGTAGGGGAGGATATTGATCGCCTCAAAGTTGAAACATCAAGGGTGATATATCTGGCGTCTCGCCGCAATATGAAATTGTGTGCTTGATGAGAGGCAACCTATTGGTATCCAGAATTTTGATTTTGAGTTTAATATCTTGAGTTTTTGATTTTTATATTAGATTATGATTTTATTTTTTGCTAATCTTCATAGTTTCAAAGTTTTTGGTGGTTGTAGACGACCTCCAGATTTCTCCCGATTGTAGCTCCAAGAGCCTTGATTGATCTTGTGTTGAGACTAGATAATAATCATTTGAAGCTTTTTAATCATGATTTAGGGTAACATACTACTAAGAGTAGTCTTGCCATGGCGCTTGCATGTTAACTCTCATTGAGTACTGTTGTAGACACCCTTATTGAGCCTATTGTGTTCTTGATTTTTTTGAGGACAAACAAAAGTTTAAGTTGGGGGTGTTGATGAGTGGTAAATGTGCACTCATATACGGTCCATTTAGATCAATATTTAGTGTCCTCAATTCCTAATATTGTCCTTTTCTAATAAAATACTAATGATTTGCAGTTAAGAAGGCAATTGGAAAAGTCAAGGACTGATGTTTTAAAGAAGTGCCAAAAATACAAAAATAAGTGCAAATTGAACATTGTTGATCACCTAGAACGAAGGGAGAATCACCTACTGAGCATGACCTTGCCCAATTTAACAGTGCAAGGTACTTGTTGCTACAAAGGAAAGTCGGCGAGCTCCTGTAGAAAATGTGATGTGCCTAGTGAGAATGGCGGACCTGATGCACATCGCCCAAAGTGATAGTGTGCAAGGCAAAGACTTAATGCTCAAACGGTGAACTAAGGTGGTATTCGGTGATTCGCCGAATGTGAAAAGCTAACTCTATCGGGTTTTTCAACTAAGGTACAAATACTTGAAGCCTAGAGCATCATAAGGCGAGTTGAGAAGGGAAGGGAGATTCACCAAGTGAGTTTGGTGAGCCCGACTAATGTCGCCGAGTTGGGTGCAAAGTGGATTTTTGGGCAAAATTTTGGGAAAGTATAAATAGCCCAAAGGATAGAATTGAAAGAGAGTTCAATTAGAGAGTTAAACTACTGAATATTGAATTAGATAATTTGAAGTTAAATCCAAAATGGGTTTATTCTTAATTGCTTGATTTCAAGTTGCCCATGGCTGCTTTCATGGAAGATATACTTTCTTTACTTTTTTGTGATGGGTGGATAAAACCCAAGATCTAGGGGTGCTCTAATGGGGTTGGGTGTTAATTTAATGTTGTGGGTATTGTGTTGTGCTCTGTTTTATTTTTTTTCATGCATGAATTTGTTCTAATTATCATGAGGTTAACTTAAGGGTTAAGGTTGCAAACTTGATTCCTACTTCCGATCTCCTGTTGATGCTCGAAAGAGATTAATTGGAGTCGCAAATTAGTTCAATACTAGCAATTTAGGTTTGATTTCCTTGACTTGCTTGAAAGAGAGGTTATGGGTCGGATCAATTTTCCTTATTCTTGAAAGAGGGAATAGAGTAAGGTAATGGGTTGTTTAGAATTGGCATTAGATGAGACCGAAAGGAGATTCTAGGCATAGATGCTTAGAGATCGAAAGATGATTGGCATCAGCCTATTCATGTATCCACATCACTATAGAGCAACACAATTACTCCTATATTACATTGATATGTAATCCCTGCACCCCTAGATTGCTTGTTAATTCTTGATTTCGTTCGAATTTTAGTTTAATTGTGATAATTAACAAGAAAAAAATTATATTAAGTTGGTTGTACCATGCACCCAATTGTTCTTACTATTCCAAATGAGCTAATTTAAGATCCAAATGTCTCGATAAAGAATTCTCCATGATATACCATTCCCTCTGGGTTTCGACCCCGACTCTTCATTGGATTTTTTTACTGACTATGATCGCTCACTCTTTTAATTGGTTTTGGAGAATGATTTGAGTGTTATCAGTGGTGAAGAGAAAAATGGAATTGTTGTGTGTAGTGTCCAAACAGGGTGTAGCAACTTTTACCCAAATATTATCCTAATCTTTTCTAAGCCTACATTATAAGCTTGATAAAAATCCTTTGTGATCTGCGAATGAATGATTTTGAGCCAATAATGATTGAAAATAAGGGCAAGCCTATGGCATGGTATTTGTGTCATAGATGTTTTTGTGAGTGTGATTGTTTGTGCTTTAGTCCCTTGTCTTGTTGACACTTGTGTGTGTAGTTTTTTGACATTTTAATTCCTGTGAGGGAATGTGAATAAGGAAAGTGGTGATTTTGAAAACTCAAAAATGAGTCAAATGAGCATATTAAGGAGCTAATGATTTTGATTCATTTCTTGAGAATGATTTGTTGTCAATTGATAATTCACGATTCTTGAAAGTGTGTTGTGATAATGAGGGGAATTTTTGTGAAATTTTGCATGTGGTGACTATTTGTTAGTACCAATTGAGGTTTAATTCTTTGTGCTTATGTGATATGGTGAATTTGAAACAATAAGAATGATGTGTGTGCTTGAAATGAAAACATTCTTGATGCTTTAATTCTGACTTGCTTGAGGGAAAGCAATGATTTATGTTAAGGGATGTTTATAAGGGGATATTTTCACCAACTTATCTTTTCTTTAAGCTTACTTTAGTGCCTTGTTTATGTGAGAATATGTGCTTTTACTATGGTTTTCTTCATGTTTTGCAGAAAATTAAGAATAAAGTGATCGAGAAGATAAATGAAAAAACCAAGTGAAATCGAGGCAAAAAGAGGACTAAAATTGAGAATTTTACACTGGCAAGACTTTATGCATCACGATCGCATTGTCAAAGGGTCGCGACCGAAGTCAATTGAGAATTAAGGCATCGTGATCGTGCAATGGTCGTGATTGCAATCAACAAAACCATTGGTCATCACGATCGCGTGGAATAAATGATGCAAAATCAAAGGGTAAACCATCAGGCATCTGCGCAGATTCAGAAATTCAACTTTTGATCCCAAAAATCCATTTTTACACAGATGCACGACCATATTTTGATAATTCTATTCGAGATAAAAGAACATTCCATATTCTTAGATTGAGTTTAGGCTTGCATAGCAATTTTCCTAACAATTCTCCTTTTTGATGGAAAATTCAATTCTCTATTATAATAATTTTCACCCTTTCTTCATTTCCATTGTTTTGTAGTGAATGAATTGTAGGTTTAATGGTTTAAAGATGCTTTAAATTTTGATCTAGAAATAGTCATTTTTGGGGTTTGATTCTTGTTTTGTGCTTTTGCAAATTAATTGAATATTATCTTATTTATGATATGGGTCTTTGATTCTCTTGTTCATTTCATGCTTAAATTGACTTCCAAGGGATTGATCAACCCAGGGACTTTCCTATTTATCTTGATCTTACTTTAGCGGATTAAGTATAGGAAAGATTAATTAGCATGACTTAAGATTTGGCTAATTGACTAGAGTTTGAGACAATCTAGATCCAGTGCCTAATTCTCATCTTTGGATTTGAGCTAGAGAGAGAATAATCCTAGTGTTGCCATATTGGATTGTTTAATTTGCTATATTTTCTTGTGATCTGGAGATGCATGGGGGGTACTTGAGAAGTCAAGGCATAGCTGACTTACCATTGATTATCAAGATAATGCTTGGTTATTTATGATGGATCATTTGATCATGAATTAAATCCTCATTCTCAAATCTCCTTGAACCCCTTGCCTGAGAAGACCTTTGCCCCTATCCGTGATTGTTATCTAAAACATCTTCATATTATAATTATATTTTTTTGTTTGGATTCAAACTTGTAGCTTGTAGTTTTTTTATCTTTTTTATTGCCGACACATTGTTCCTTTTGGATTCGACCCCGACCTTATATGTTGGGTTATATATTGCTAGCAACCGTCTACTCTTTGATCCAAATGATGGGTAGTTGAGTGTTATCAAGACGTCTATTTGTTCCTATGGGACGTCAGTTCCTTCGACTGTGCTCATTAGTGATTTTTAGCTTCAAATCCATCAAACTTTCTTTTTCTAAGGACTGCCCTTTTACAAAAGAACAAGGACCTAATATCCATTCAATTAGCATTAAAACATGACTATATCTCACGAATTTGTGTCCAATGAGTTGGTAAAATACCAACTCATCAAGAACCACTAGTAACGCCACCACCAACACTTGAATCTCTATGATTCACCACAAAATGATTTTGAGCAAATGTATATAAGTTAAATCCTTCTTAAATTATAAGCTAGACACACAATTAAAGCAACGGATAAAAAACATATACCTAAAGACTGTGGTTGCTTCTAGTTTACGGATCCCAGGGGTCTTCCACAGGACTTCTTGGAGCTGTTTTCTTAAGGAGAAGCTCTAGGAGCTTTAGATATTAGATTATGAGAAAGGCCCAAACAACTAGTTGAAAGACTTCCTCGCCTGACCTCTCTTCTTTTGTTGATTAGGTTGATCAAATATGATTTTTGTGGGTAACATGTACGAGTTAGTTTGGTCTTGTTGGTTGATATGGGGTTGCGGTGGTGGTGGCTTTAATGGTGATTCCATTTCTCCATGGTCATGTGGGTGTGGTGGTTGTTGTTATTGCTGGTAGGGTTGAGGGGTGGAGGAGTTGGGTATGAATTCATTGTTCTATAACCATGTGGGGATGGGGTTTTTTCTTGTTGTTGTTGGTGTACTGGTAGTGATAATTGAGAATCTATAAGACAAAATGAATGAACCATAAAAAGGTGTTTTCACTGTTTGTTCTATTGAATAACTTTTTTCACAGTAAAGGAAAAGAATGTTTGCACATGATAGAGTATTATCAATGCATTTATATTTAAGTTAGAATTTGACAATACATTTTGAATTAGATATTGAAAATTTATTATCAAATGAGGTGTTATCCTCGGTAAAAATAATGACCAACCAAAAATTGTTAAGTGTTAAAATTTACAAGTCTTGACCATTTACACACAAACTTATCACATAATATCTGTGATTAGATTGATAAGTTAGATAAACCAATCTGAATTAGGCAAAAGGATTCATTTACACTTGGACCATATAGTTTGAATTAGATTTTGAAATTTTTCTTCAACTATGGTCTTAATCCCCTAATCAAAAAATAGATTTTGAATTTTTTTTAATATGAATTTATTTCATTTCTTCATACCTCTCTCTCTTCCTACTTTTTCTTTGGTTTCTTTCAAGCAAAAACTGACTACAACTTTCCCGATTATTGTCTATTTTTTTTATATTTCTCTATTTTTATCTTATTTTTTAAATATGGGAATTCTATATATATATATATATATATATATATATATATATATTT
>JAJONR010010451.1:0-31905 GCA_029582245.1 Solanum etuberosum
ATACAAATTGAGTTGAGGGAGTATAAGTTATACATACAGCAATTATTTGTGTACCCAATCAGATTATAATGTATAAATTAAAATATGTGACACATTATTTTTATTTTATTTTCTTGTTCAACTTTCTACAATTCTTATGATATTTGTATATCCGTATGTAGTCAGTGTATAATCTATGTATATTAATTAGTAGAAGTAATTTGTAAGTCTTTCAAGTTTAGAAAATCTTAGTTGATTTTTAAAGTACTCCATATCAATTCAAACTGTATCATACAAATTGAGTTGAGGGAGTATAAGTTATACATACAGCAATTATTTGTGTACCCAATCAGATTATAATGTATAAATTAAAATATGTGACACATTATTTTTATTTTATTTTCTTGTTCAACTTTCTACAATTCTTATGATATTTGTATATCCGTATGTAGTCAGTGTATAATCTATGTATATTAATTAGTAGAAGTAATTTGTAAGTCTTTCAAGTTTAGAAAATCTTAGTTGATTTTTAAAGTACTCCATATCAATTCAAACTGTATCATACAAATTGAGTTGAGGGAGTATAAGTTATACATACAGCAATTATTTGTGTACCCAATCAGATTATAATGTATAAATTAAAATATGTGACACATTATGCTAAAATTATTTTTGTTACTAAACGACCCCTCAAAGTATAGTACTAGTTTATAAATGCATTATATATTTCACTAGTTGAATAAATTGAAACAAAGGGGTGATATATTCTGAATTTCTTATTTCACATTTTGTCTCGTATAAAATAATAAACAAGTTTTTTGTATATCTTTTTCGGATATTAGCAATATTTTAGAGTTTTAACAAAGGTCAGCCAAGCATTGTAACAAATAATTTGTTCTTGAACGATCATTCAAATTTTATTGTATAAAATATGCTAAATTTTATGTGGGGAACCCCTAAGAGTAGTCGTAAATACATTATATACATGACTTTTTACTCTATGACTTTAAAATCTTGAATTCGTATTTGGTCAGGGAATGATATTACTAACACTATCAGCATCAATAGACAGCTTAAGACCACCACAATGCACAAAGAGGCCATGTACTCCATCAACAAATGCTCAAACATCTTTTCTATATGGAGCACTTTATCTCATAGCACTTGGGACAGGTGGCATCAAACCATGTGTTTCAACATTTGGAGCTGACCAATTTGATGAATTAGACAAAAAAGAATCACAAAAGAAATATGCATTTTTCAATTGGTTCTTTTTTGCAATTAACATGGGTGCATTATTGGGAATAACACTTTTAGTTTATGTGCAACAAGAAAAAGGATGGACTTGGGGTTTTGGTGTGCCAACAATAGCTATGTTTACATCAATTGTTGTTTTAATTGTTGGATTTAAGAAATATAGGTATAAAAAACCTATGGGAAGTGTGTTTACAAGATTTGTTCAAGTTATTGTGGTTTCTACTAGAAATCATTTTAGAGGTGTTGTGGTGAAAAATGAAAGTGAATTATATGAAATGAAGACCAAAGAGAGTGATATTTTTGGTGCTAGAAAACTTCCTCATACAAAACAATACAGGTTAGTTTTATTATTAGTTTGTCTTTTTTTTCTTTAATCAAATTTTTTATGTTCTGTTATGTTTTCTATAATAACATTTTTTTACTAAATATTAAACAGTCCGACACTGTTATAAAGAGGTTTGTGTGTAAGAAATAATTAGTTCTGAATTATCGCTAATATGTGGTTATATAGCTTGTAGCTAACAAGATTATTTTGAATATTTGTCACCAAATCATCGTTAAATAGGAATATTGATGGATTTTTATTGTTTAGCGAGATAAGTTGTTTATCTCTAAGTCGTGTGTTCTTTTTATTGTTTTGTATATATCAACAAATTACTTTTAATATGTGGGTTTTTTTTCTACTAAAGTCTTTTAGCATTTGCCTAGAATATTAGTAGTAGTATTTTTTTTAAGCACAAAAAAATATTTGGTCAAATATTAATTTCAAATTTTGGTTATTTGAAAATCAAAGTCAAAGACATACGTATAAAAATGAAAGAACAAAAATATTTCTTTTTCCCTAAAATGTAATTTCATATCTCAAAATTAAAGTTGTGTTGGATCTTTGAGGATGACTCACATTTTCACAATATTATTTAAGTTATACGCACTGACAATCAAACTTATTTGATTACTAATGTTCCCATAAAAATTTACATTTAAGTCTGATATTCGCGATAATATTATCTCACTATTTTTTTATTTTTTTATTTTGTTCATTGCAGATTTTTGGATAAAGCAGCAGTAGTAACAGACCCTGAAATAATCACCAATAATAAATGGAAATTATGTACAATAACACAAGTTGAAGAATTCAAATCCTTCATAAGAATCCTTCCAATTTGGGCCTCAACAATTGCACTTTCAATTTCATTTGCTCAACTCTCAACATTTTTCCTAACACAAGCCAACATCATGGGCCGAAAACTAGGCCCACATTTCACTATCCCGGCGGGGTCCGTCCCGGTCTTCACCGCCCTCAACGGGCTCCTCCTCGTCCCGATATACGAGAAATTTGTGGTCCCATACCTCCGTTCCAAAACGGGGCACCAACGTGGCATCACGTCATTGCAACGTATAGGGGTTGGCTTATTCGTGTCAATTTTTGCCCTAATGTCAGCTGCATTGGTTGAGAGAATGAGACGTTCACACTCTGACCCTAAAGGGTTGAGCGTATTTTGGTTATTTCCACAATTTTTCCTTGTTGGTACCGCTGAAATTTTTTCATATGTAGGTCAATTGGAGTTTTTTTACGACGAAGCGACCGACGGTACGAGGAGTATAAGTAGTGCATTATTTTTAAGTGAAATTGGAATTGGGAGTTGGTTGAGTTCAGCCATAGTGAAAATTATTGAAAGTGCAAGTGGTGGTGTAGAGGAAGGGTGGATTAGGAATAATCTTAATAATAGTAAACTTGATTATTTTTATTGGATATTAACAGGAATAAATGGAGTGAATTTTTTGGTATATTTAATTGTTGCATGGAGGTATAAGGGGAGAAATTATGAAAGAGGAACAATTAGAGATGAGTCTAATTTAATTGAACTTGATGGTCAATTCAAAAAGGAGAATGATACTAGGGAAGTTTCTAGTATGGCCTCTTGACTAAGGTGGTACGTGACGTATATCGGAAACAATATCTCTATTCCACAACAGTATAGGTAAGTTTCGAATATAGTTTGCTCTTTTCAGATCGATTTAATGAGATTATATTGAATTTGTTATTATTGTTGTTGTTGACCTCTTGAATGAGGTTTAATTTCAAGTGGGGAAAATCAAGAAAATTAAAGAACTTTTTTTTTTTCATTTTAAAGCATATGTTCTTTCATTATTTCTTTTTATTTTGAATATCACAGATATTTATATATGATCAAGCTTTGGAACTTGTTTCATTGGTGTATTTAATCTACTTCTTTCGTCTCAAATTTTTTTAATTCTTGATACTAAATGAGATTAGATTTAGATATTCGAAATTAAATATTATAAGTAACAATTCTTTCCATATCAAAATGGCAAATAAATAAATAAATTTTAAAATATTGAAGAACTTAAACATTCAAATATATTCTTTTATACTATTATGAAATAATAAGTAATATCCCTCCAAACAAAATATTTTTTCTAGCAGAGGGGACTTGGTCATCGATCTGGTTTGCTATAGTCTTTTGTAACTTTGCAGCAGCGTTAGTATTTTTGCCATATTTGGACACGATAAATATGTCAATTATCGCGTTACATGTGAAGAGGGCATGGTTCACTATTTTTACGTGTTATTCGTTATACTTATGGTACATATTCTTCTTCTTGATTCAAGAAAAAATGAGTTTATGTTCCACGTGATATATTTGCGAGAGATACATGAATTATTACGATATTATTGATGAAGAAGCACAAATATGTGAAAGAACTAAACTTGGAACAATATTGGAACATATATTAGACTTACTTGAAGATCCAATTAGGTTTTTGGTTTTCTTAACGGGTTTAGTAATTTCGAAGTTATTACTAGTGGATTGTTCAAGGGATTTTATTATAAATTGGGAGAATTATCTAGTGTGGAATAAGGTTTCTTTTGTGTTGTTATGGGTATGGTCATTGTCATGGTACACCTTATTCATCATTCTTCCTATTGTGACATCCTTGAGGCAATCAAAGAATCAATCAATCTATGTGATTAGACCTAAAACTATGTGATTTTTAGTTTAATTGAGTTTAGGGACAAGAAGTACAACAACCTCATGTTGAATTTATTAATTTTTTTTTTTTTATTCGTTCGTTATATCAAAAATATTTTTATTTTTATTTTTACTTGTCCTGTTTACCGTATCAAGAGAAAATTTGTTCATTAATTATTTTCCTTTACAAAAATTAATTCACAAAACTTATCAAAATATAGGATGAAAACTAACCTTTCATTATAGAGATAAAGGGTAAAAAACACACCTAAACTATTTCTTTTTTTGAGTTTCATACATAAACTATTGACAATGCGAGTTTCATACTTAAATTAATTATCACTTATTAGTTTGAAAAATACACCTAAAAAATTTAACATTTTTTCACTGACTGAGCAGCGAGAAAGAAAGAAAATTGGACGCCGTTAACGGCTGTTAAAACCACAAAGAATCTTGCTCCCTCAGGAGCGAATTGTCCGTTTTGGTTTTAAAAAAAGTTGAATGGCCCTTTATGCATTTTGGAGGAAAAAAATGACCCTTTTAACTTCAAACTCCATGTAGAGAGATGCTTTTAAGATTGTCAATAATTCAAAGATAAAACTAATAATTCACGCTAAATTTAAAGGTATTTTAAATAGTTGTCTCAAAGTGATATGACACAGAATAAAAGGTATCAAATTCAGTGCTTTTTAAATTTAGATTACATCAATTTGAACAACACTTGTTCGAATATGAGCACAAAAAGGTGATGATGGTATTCCAAGTGGTGCATGTATAATTGCGGCTTGTGTGTTACATAGTCCACATGAATTGAACTCTCATGACCCTGTAGATTCCATAAAATTATGGGCGTTTTGTCGGGGGTTTTTCGAAAATAATATCTCTTATTTTTACGTTATAGTAATAAGGTCCGTGTATATTATATCTTCCACAAACCTTACTTTACCAGATTTTATAGAATTTGTTGTTGTAGTATTAGTAATCAAACTCTTAGAAATTAAAATTATGTTGAGCAAAATTTATAAAATATTATGATATAAAAATATAAATTTACATTCTACAAAAGAGTTAAATTATTTATTACGATTGATAAAAATACTTGAAAGACCAGCACAAAATAGAGACAGGAGTGTAAATGACCTGATAAATTAATCAAATTTTGGATTTTTATATAGCAGTATTCAGTTTGAAGTTTGATTAGTTCAGAATTGTTCTTACTAAAGACGTTTGTGTATGCAATGTTTGACCTCAATGTATTCCTTTGGAGCAAAATACTTTTTACTAAAGACGATTTTATATGCAGTGTTCAACCTCAAAAATTTTAAGAATAAAGGAGTACTTGTCACTCCAGCATAACATTTCGTGATGACAAATGGAGCATTATATTAGTGCTACAATATTCTCTTTTTTTATTTCACAAGACACTATTAAATACAATAAAAATATAATCAGTATAGTTCTACATATAGATTCAAAGAGAATAAAGTATACGTAAATTTTATCTCTACCTTAGAAGTGAGGTATAGGACATGGCTATTAAATATTTGACAATTTTAGTAAATATTTTTATATATAATTTTTCCAAATTAATGTTTTGTCACTTTACAAATGGATTGAGACATCTCATCTTCTTTACTAAATCTTATCTTCCTCACAGCCAATTTCCACTACTATTTAGATTCACTGTAACTGGACAAAATCATGCTAAATCTTTGCATGAAAAGAGTGTTATTTGTATTATTCTTTTAGCTTTCAACTTAGTGAATTTTAAAATTTTGAGTTAATTTTATTAAAGTGCGTGACTATCAAATCTAAAAACTTAAGCCGTTAGAGAGATCACACTTTTTATTATTTAATTATATTCTCAACACACCCTCTCACGTGTGGGCCTGATTTTTTTTTATGAGTCAAACACGTAGAAATTCTTTTTAATATAGATGGCGATGAGATTCGATCTCAGGATCTTTGTCTGCTCTGATACCATGTTGCAGCTATGGTTTACAATTTTTTTTAAATTATATAAACAATAGTTTAGAGTCAATAACTATAGGTTATACCACATTAACAACTAATAATTAACAAGTATCAAGCGATCTGACGGCGTAAATATATTTTATATTTGAATTTTTGAGTTCCCATATCATTGTGGCATGGGAATTTAGTTTTTTATATAAATATATTTATGTTACCGCTATGGTTTACAATTTTTAAATTATTTAATATTTATTAAAGATAAGCTAGTAAAAATACATTTTATTTTTTAAGAACAAGTATTTTTTTTTTATAGAAACACTACTTGTTTCGAAATAGAAAAAGTAATCACTAATCAATTGTATCATGATTTTCTAAAATGAAAATTATTATTTTGAATCAGTTACATTTAGAAAGTACGATAACTAAAATGGATCGTGTGAAATATATGACAATGTAATAAATTAATTCTTATCAAATTTGGAAGCATGTAATAAATCTAAGTTGTTTATCTTGCACTTTAAGACATATGTATACTTTTTTGATCCACTTTATAATTTGTATAATAGTCAAATAACTAGTCAATCAAGGTTTGACAAATTTGTTTTTATGTGTATCACATGAATATTAATGTGTTGACAGTCTATCGTTCTTCACGTACGTACGTTATTTTCCTTTTTATTTTTTTGTTCATGTGTACTTTGATCATACTTGTTATGACTTTTAATTTCCAAACGAACACGTTGATGAAATTGAGTGGAAAATTTTGGAAAGGATGCATTTGGCTGTTACGTTTGTGGGCCTGACTTTCGGGACGCGGCAAAAGGTAGCTAATACACCTTATTCAGTATTATTTTGAGGAAAAACTACTTAATTATATAAATATTCTTATCATTGTGTCAATTTTATTATATATAGTCTCGCTAATTAATAATTTCATATCAAATTTCAAGTCAGATACACCTAAATATATGTATTTTTGCTACCAGATACACTGAAATAGGAAAAGAGAGGTGAGCGAGAGAAGGAGAGAGGCACGCGAGATAGGAGGGTGACAAGCCAGAGAAGGAGAGAGGCACGCGAGATAGGAGGGTGACAAGCCAGAGAAGGAGAGAGGCACGCGTGATAGGAGGGTGACAAGCGAGATACCAAATACATGCGAATCACACTAGATATATTTCAGATGCATTTTGAAATACATATATACACAATAAGGAGAGAGACAAGCGGGAGGAGAGAGAGAGAGAGAAGCGAGAGGAGAGAGAGGCGAGAGAGAAATCAAATACATGCAGATCCACTTTGATACTATGTATTTGGATCAAATTACACCTAATTTTGACCCATATATATATATTCGAGATACATGTATCGTCCAAATACATGTATCCGAAGTCCAAATAATGATAAGATTCGATCATAAAATTGAAAAATCATGTAAAAGAGATTAGTAATTTACTCCTAAATTACTGATATTTGCTATGTTTGCCTTTATTTTTATTACACTCTATCAAACGATCCAATGACATAATTTTCGACCCCACTCTGAGGAAAGTTTAAGTGTAGACAGACAGTAGATCTCTTTATAGTCAAATAACTTTTAATTTTGTTATTTATTGAGGTTAGCAAATTTGTTTTAATTATGTGTTGACCCTCTATCGTTCTTCACGAGTTTAACTCAAAAGACTTTTAATTTTGTCCTATTTTTATTTTCATATTTTGGTGGTTGGTTAATTACTAAGTTTCCAAAGGACTACGTTGAGAAATAATAAGCGTTAGTGACTGATCGTAGATTTTTTTCACATAAAAGGTTTCATACGTAAACTATGTGTTCTTTCTTTTTCATTCCCATTTCTCAAGTTTCTATATTATAAATGACATTTCATATAAATACCAAAAGATCCACATTTTGACTAAAATAAAAATGTAACCATAATTAAAAATATAAATATATTTATCAAAAAGTGTTTTAAATTATCTGGGTCATGAATACTCTGACGTATATAATTAAAGAAAATAACATATTTTAAGTAATTAACTTACTTATTCGTGTAATGCGCCATTCGAACATGAACATAAGATTTTTAAAATTTGAATAAAAAATATGTAATAAAAACATTTTATCTAAGTAAAATTGATGTCTAATGAATTAAAATTAGTGGAGCTGACTGTATACGTACTAAATTTAAGATTGGAACATCATTGTACCTACTAATTAGCTGGTAAATCAGGCCAAAAGAGAAATATAATACTCTACTTAGTATATATAATTAGTACTTAAATAATTGAAAGATATTATTAAAAACATAAAACAATCTTTCTATTAAAATATTTGTCGTTGAATATGTCATGCATGATGTAATCATCTATATAATTAATTTAATGTATACATTAAACATATACCATTGTTGTTGTTGGAAGAAGTAACAAAACGAGGAAGCAAATGAACTAGGATCCACATGGCAATGCTAATTCAATATATATATATATATATATATATATATATAATCAGGACTCTAAATAAATGTCGTTAAAGACTTTAGTGACTCTGAATATAATGATATTAACTCAATCATCGATAATATTTGAAAAATCTAAATGTATCTTTTATTATTGTGTTTCAATTTGATGTTTTCCTGGAAGTTTCAATCTAGTTGACTATGAAAATTAATCATATTGTCAATAGAAATGAATAGCATATAGTCAGATCTCTTTATAACTATATCGTTTATTGTTTGATATCGTAAAATATTGTTGAAGATCAATTTCTTTTAACAAATAATTATTATAATAAAATATCATTATAAAAGATAACTATTATAAAGTGGTTTAACAATTTTTATTAAGTATAAGTTAATAGATGTGTAAGATCATTACTTACCTATTATTAATTTGATTTTAAAAGTGAAAATCAAATATTATTTTTTTATTTTTTATATATAAGAGATGTATAAGTATCTTATATAATGGATTATGGACCCCATGAAGTCGACACAATTAAGTGCTTCAAGATTGACTTTCAACATTTGACTATGTACGTGTTTTTGAAAATAAAGTACAGTTCTTCCTGGCTATTTTATTTTTAATATTTATCTATAAATTACATGTTTTTTTTATAAAAAAATACTAATTAAAAACTTATTTGTTTACTATTTTAATTTAATATTATTTTTCCTTTTACCATTTCAATATCTTCCAATATTTATTATGTAAGGATAATAAATAATTCTATCTTAATTTTATTTAAACGTATTAATTTTAATAACTATAACAAGTAAATTAGACCGAAACTACTTTTCACTATTCAATCTTTTATAAATAAATATTTATGATGACCTTATCCCTTCAATAAAAAACAAGTAAAATTTATAAATAACTACTTTTCACCATTCAATCTTTATAAATAAATATTTATGATGATAAAATTTTATACTATTACAAATAAATATTTATAAAAAGATAAATTTTTAAATATACATAATTTTATAAAAATTTGTAAAATCTCTTTATGCTAAATATATCTTCTTGTTTCTTTTTCATCCTCAACCAGAGATCTCGGATTCGAGTTTTCATTATAACGGGGTCACTTTTGTTAAGGAGCGTTTTACTCTGCAATGTAGAATTTTCTAGTGTGAATTTGGATTTAGTCGAGATTCAATATAGATACCATGACACTGGGTGAGAAACCAAAAAAAAAAAAAAACTTCTTTTTTTCTCAGTAGCTAATGGATTGATCGTTGTTCAAATCTTACTTGCGGAGATTTAATGAATTCAGAATAAAGGAGTTCCCCTTGCATTAAATAACCTGTTCTCTAGTTTTGTTTGTAATTTAGAATATCATAATTTCAAATCACATATCCAAATGCGTGTGAATAAAATAGAATGGTTACTTTATTTATTTTTAACCATTTTGATTTTTGTGTGTCTTAGTACGCGGAGAAAGTAAAAAGGAGAAAACAGAAAACAAGAGTTATTGGTCGCCCATGCACTGACACACAACAGCTCCAGAATCCTCTTATCAATTTGCTGTCATTTTTCTATTCGATCCATACTATATTATATAATATATCTATTATTATTGCTTGCTTTTAAAAGCATCCCATGCTTCCTACCCATGTTACACAAAATTATTAAATAACATGTATAACAATAAAATATGTAGATAATGTCTAACAACATATCTGACTTATCACAATTTCGCGAGTTTCATCTTTTAATTATCAGTTATTGTTCTCTTCTTTTTTTTAATTATCTAAATCATAATTAGTTATGTTTTAAAATACACCTAATTGAGTAGATGGCGTGAAGTTAGTGATGGATTCAAGATTTTTCATTTTAGGGGTTTGAAAAATAAATAAAAATATAGTGCTCGAAATTTGAATTTGAAACCTCAAAATGAATTTGAAATTCCCTAAACCACTAAGTCAACCTCTAATCTTGTTAGAGGATTCAAAAAGAATAAAATAATAATGATAATATATATACAGATTTTAGAATTTTTTTAAAAATAAATCATATATACAATGTAATTTTTGTCGAGTGAAAATCTAAGCTCCCTCCTAGATCAACCCCTATGTGGAGTTCAGATAGAAAAAATGAATTCCAAGTATATTTTGATATAAATGGGATATAAAAATCAGTAAAAAATTATAATTAAGATAGTTTTTTTTTTATTAATTCTAAATTTTAAAAAAATAGATATAATAAGATGTGATGTACTTTTCTTTTAAATATTATATTTCCTTGTTTCTCTGTCCTATATACGAGATATTTTGTTACAACAATTTCATTAATTGGCAGATGTTTATCTGTCCAATAAGGGTGTAACAGGTCATTAATTTGTACGATTACTATGTTAATTAGATAAAACAATTCTGATATAACAAATTAAATACAGGTGTTACTTTGTAACCATGTTTAGGATTTCATCTGAATATTTATAGTTATTTTATATTAATCAAAGTGTAAAGAGATCTTGTATAGATTCGAATATTATTTTAAGTATGTGACAGACCTAAGTGGAGAAGACGGCATTAAAAAATAATTCTAGTTTTTTTTAATTTTTTTTTTAGAATAAAGTGAATATTTTTGATTTTATATAATTTGTTGAAGTTTATATTAAAGAAAAGTCTAGTAAAGTAACAAAGGGGTGCATCATTTTACTTTGGATTATAAGTTCGAATTTCAAGTGTAATATTTTATTTAATTTTTTAAATCCTTCTTTATTAATATAATTTTTTATTTGATATAGTTATTTGTACAAATATTTTGCATTAGTAAGAAGTAACTGTCTGTTAGATAAATCATATTTTTAATCTATTATAACTATAGAATATTTCTTTTTTACGAATTACTCATGTTTATTTGAGTGATATACGCATAAATATTATATCATTCTATTAATTATGCTTAATCCCAAAAAACTCATGGTAAAAGAATAATGGATAAACCTTATATTAATATTCTTCCGGATGATTTAGCTGGTTTGAGACTTTGGGAACTACACAGATGATCCGGAATCACTTCTTCCTCAATATCTTCTGAATCGAGCATGTCGTATAAAAATTGTCTAATATGATTTACACAGATGATTCGGAATCGCTTCTTCTTCGAACAGTGGATGGTTATTACCCAATCTGTGGCAAAGAATATAAAAACTTGGGTTATCTTGGAGTTCTAAAAAAAATACTAATATATGATATTTTGGCTTTCTATAAATATCAACTGGAATATTCCCCAAGTTATCTGAAGTCCTTCCCAGATAAAAATAGAAATCCCTAGTGACATTTACCATGATAAAGATTAGGTGTTATTATTTGAAAATTCCAAAGTTTTCTTTTACAATTATAATTATGATATTAAATCATTAGTTAACTTTTTATCTTCGTCAAAGGTCACACTATTTTTCCTAGTTGACTTATATTTTTTTTTATATAATTTTAAATATAGAAATATTATTTTATAATTTATATCCTAACAAAATTCAATATTTTGATTCCAGTATTACGACGAAAGAAAAGAGAGTGAAGTCAATAGCATAAATAAGTTACAAAGTTAAAGAAAAATTATAAATTTTAAATCTTGAATCTTCGTAAAACAAAACGATATACACATTCCAATATGTATAATATTTTAAAGATTTATAACTTCCAATTATAGTACTACTAGTAGTAGTCTATTACTACAATAAATAATCCTCCTATCTTCTCTCTCTCCTCCCATCTTCCTTTCTTAAAACACTCCATTTCTCTTTTTTCATCTTTCACTTGTAGCAACAATCTTGATCCATTAAAAAGAGGCTATAGTTTAAATTTAAATCAAATTCAAATGAAGATTCAATGTGATGTGTGTAACAAGAAGGAAGCTGTTGTTTTTTGTACAGCGGATGAGGCTGCTCTTTGTGATGATTGTGATCATCGTGTCCATCATGCTAACAAACTTGCTAGCAAACATCAACGTTTCTCTCTTCTTCAACCTTCTCCTAAACAAGCTCCTATGTGTGACATCTGTCAGGTATAACTCGACTTTAAAAGCTTTGATCTTAAAGTTCTTATTATAATATATTAACACTATTCGAGTCAGCTTTTGCACACCTAAATTATTTAATTGTTACCTGGTATGTTATATTAGTACAAATATCGAATATTGGATGGGACTATTTATTAAGGCTTAGGCGTATAGAAAGTAAATCATATGATTTGTTGTGAATTTCATCTAAAAAGTTTCTATTTTTTTTTATAAAAAAAAAAGTTTAATAATTACAAGAATAAAGGGTGTGATAACATGGTTAAGACTTCAAAAAGCACCTTCATAATTATTAGTAATGTCACTATCGACCTTAGTCTTTATTTTTTGGTAACTTGGATGCCCGATCACTAGTGGCGAAACTAAGTAGTGGTAAAGAGGTTTAAATGAATCCCTTGGTCAATAAACTATATTCATAAATAGGGTAAAAATGATTTCTTTTTAAATATTAAGGTGATTATTAATAATTATCAGTAATGCCTCTATCGACCTTAGTCTTGTTTATTTAGATGTCGATCACTAGTGGTGGAATTAAGTAGTGGCAAGGGTCAAAAATTGCAAATTGTTGAATCTTCTCGACTCAAATCTTAGAATTGTTCTGAACATCTTTATAAAAAATTTTTGACTCTGTCACTGTCTATCACGAACCCTTTCAATTTTAGTTCGTGACAAATTTGGTACATAAGATAAAAGAATTCCTCATATTATGACATTTCGTGTTTGATTTCACCTTGTTGATGACGGTTTTTCCCTGTTTTTGATTCACAGGAAAGGAGGGGTTTCTTGTTTTGTCAACAAGACAGAGCTATTATGTGTAGAGAGTGTGATATTCCAATACACAAAGCAAATGAACACACTCAAAAACACAATAGATACCTTCTTACTGGTATAAAACTCTCAGCAAACTCTGCTCTCTACTCTGCTCCATCACAATCACAATCACAATCAGCAATTTGCTCCGCGGATTCGTCTGTTTCAAATTTGAAGTCTCAGAACCTCATTAGTAAGCCTGTTGCTGGTTCTGTTTTTGTTTCCTCCACGATTACTAGCAACGCTAAGGGAGGAGCAGTATCATCCATTGTGGAATCAGTGAAAGTTGTTAAAGAGAGAGTTGGAGGATGTAATAATAATGGGCAATTGGTGAATGGAGGGGGAAATAACTTAACAAGTAGTATATCAGAGTATTTAGAGATGTTGCCTGGTTGGCATGTTGAAGATTTTCTTGATTGTTCAACTCCTAATGTTTACTCCAAGGTTTGTATTCATGCTCCTTGATTTTTAGTCTTTTCTCTGCATATTTAGTCAATTGTGTGTTGGAACGTGTGATTATCTCTTCTAAAATCTTAAGCCGTCACAGGGCGCACACATATTCGTTTGTGGGTTTGATTCCTTTTTATGAGTCAAACACGTAAATTCTTTCAAATAATGGGTAGTGGTGAGACTCGGACACATGATCTATGTCTAATCTGATATCATGTTATAATGTCTGACCTCTCATCTAAAAGCTTAAACTGCCGGAGAGAGTACACTTTTTTTTACCCTTCTCTAAGAGAACCCACGACCTTAGGATTGAAGGTGGAGGGTTCTTATGATCAATCCATCCAGTCTAGAGAGAGAGCACACTTTTATTTACTTAATTATCTCTTTAACGCACCCCCTTATATACATGTCAAATTCTTTTTCATGGACCAAGTAAGTAGAAATTCTTTTAAACAATAGATGGTTGTGAGACTCGTGCTCTAGATCTCTGTCTGTTCTGGTACCATGTTATAGTGTATGACTTCTTCATAGAAAAACTTAAGCGGCTAGAACGCGTACTCTTTTATTTACTTAATTATCTCTTCAACAAAGTTTAAACTATAATGAAAATTGTTCTTATCTGTTATTTTTGTTGTCATTGACAGAATATTGGTGATGAGGATATGTTGTCATTTTGGGATACTGATCTTGAGAGTCAATTGAGTTCTTTTCCACCACAAAATGTTGGTATTTGGGTCCCTCAAGCCCCTCCTCTTCCAGAGTCAAAGCAAGAGACTCAGATCCAATTTTTTCCTTCACAAAATTTGAACTTTGGTGGGCAAATTGGCCTAAAAGAATCAAGAGAAGTTACTAACATCAAGTCTAGTAGAAAGTGGACAGATGACAATTCATTTGCTGTCCCACAAATGAAGCCACCTTCCACTTCTTTCAAGAGATCAAGAACTCTTTGGTAGGAAACTCGAACTGTATCGTTTCAATTTTATACTGACGTTTCTATGCAAGGATGACACGCAACAAATCGAGAAGGCTTCTATAATCTTTTTCTCTAACTTGTTCATCACTTTTTTTGTCTTTTTTTTTTGTTTAGTTTGACCCTCAAAAAATGATGATGACCCTTGTCCTTTTTGCTCTAATACAATTGGCTATGTTGTAGTTCTTAAAATATCAAGTTTGTTGTACCTCGTACTAGCTTAGTTCAAGGATCTTTTTGTTGTTGTAAATATCTTTTTTTTTTTGTGAATCCTATGAATGGAAACTTAAGATTAGGTATTGAATATGTGACTAACAGCCTATCTTAGGTCATGTCCTTTCTTTGTCTACATTTTCAGGAAAATTTTCTTATTACAGTTTGATTTGGATCAAAGATGTGATTGTTAAAGGAAAGTAATTTTTTTTCTTTTTGGTATGGAATATAAGAAGGGTAGAGTAGCAAATTGGAAGTGTCTTTACCTTTGTCATTGTGACGCCCATGATAGAGGGTGGACCGATTAGAGCTAATCAAATATAAGGATTGACAAGCTCCTAGACTGGCAAGTTTCTAAAGAATGAGCGTAACATGACAACTTAATTAAGTAAGCTAATCCCATATTGGAGCGGGAGAAAAAGTTGAAAATGTTATAATGTATAACACAAATTCACATGATACACACTTTTGAACTCGATTATAACATAGTCATGGAACAAATTCATGAGATCTATTAGGTCAAAACGAGTCAACAAAATTCTCTTTATAAAGACTGAAAAGTGAAACCTTGAACAACTACAAGTTTAGTCCCAAATTTTGGAGTTTATTTTACTATTGATTCACAAATTTGGACACTATAAAATCTCATTGTTAGTCAAATTATTGCCTCCACCTACAAAGTGTAATTGTAGAAAGGCAGATCCAACATATAAGTAGTGGGTGCACGTTGCATGAAATTATTAGAGTTGATTTTATGGATATTATAGATTTTGTAGTATATTTTTTAGAATAGCCTAGAACGGTAGTATCTAGAATATTCATCTTGAAGAAATATCTAAATATTTTAGATAAAAGATAAAGTTATCAGATTTTTCTTGTATATATATATATCTAGAAAAATATCTATAATCATCGATAGACAAATATAAATAGGGATTGTCTTGTATATTTGTAATCAACCTAATTTAAGAAGTTTTCTTTGATCCATAACTAAGTTATCTTTTCATAGCTTCATCTTCTTTAGTTGAATTCTCTGATCCTAGTTAACGATCTTAAATTTCTCCCCAATTTATATTTTCTTCTGTTATTCTGTTATTCTCTATGTAAAGGAGCGAAGCTAGAGTACAAATTGTATGCTCAGCCAAATTAGATAACTATTGATCCAAATTTTGTAATTGTTTAAAAAAATACATTGAATATTTATAAATTATTAATTTAAAATAACTAGTATCTTGACAAGTCTTTTGCATTTATGGGTCAACCATGTGTAGCACATGAATTTGGTGATGAGATTAATGAATGTTTAATTAATTACAACAACTTTGTTGAAAATGATTTATAATCAAACTTTAGAATTTAATTGACACGGCAACAAAAATAGCTTTTAACGATAATAAATATGTATATAAATATAAAGTATTCAAGCTTTTACCGATATTAGTTAATTCTCATTAGATGCAATATCGCTATAGGTTTTAAAGACGTTTACAATGAGTGTTAATTGCCTCTAAAAATATACCATTAATTAATTACCGTTAAAGATAATTTTTAATGTAATGTGAAAAGTTTTAAATGGAGCATTCTTTTATATTGTGATATCATTAACAGTAAATAGATGTTAGTATTATTAGATAAGAAATATATTCTATCCGTCTCAAAATACTTGTCGTGTTTGTGGTATTTGACTATTTTTGACATGTTTATCACACTTACTTCTGCATATTAATTATTGTACTTGATCATTGCAATTTTTAACCAGTAGATATTTTCTTATCAATAATAATTTTTAATTAACAAAGGGGTCCGTCATGTCATCTATTTCCAAAACAAAAGAACATGTATTTTTTATTAACCAATAGGATGAGAAACTTCAAGATTTAAAAATAGTTATACACTATTATATCTTCTAAACAAAAAATGGTGGCATATCCTGTTCTTGGCATTCCACTATCTAACAATCATGTGGCAAATCAAACGGCATGATACGGAGGTGGATTGAAGATTTGAAGTTTGTGAATTTGTACGATAATATCAAATTCATATTATAATAATAATTAAATGTGTAACTAAATATTTAAATAAATTTATTAATATACATAAGTATGTGTCCACGTAACATTTTTTACAAACAGAGGCGAAGCTGGGGATTGAATCTCCTTCATTGAAAAAGCTATGTTGAACTCCCTCGGTGAAAATTCCGCAAATCCATATGATAATCATGAGATATCTGATATTCTTATTCAACTTTAAGATTATTTTGTAGTACACAATTGTTGGGATTGGGGTGTGGACGTTCTATACGATATTGTTTATATAAATACAAACAAATTATTAACCTACAAGTCCGTTGTAGTCTAGTTGGTTAGGATATTCGGCTCTCACCCGAGAGACCCGGGTTCAAGTCCCGGCAACGGAATTAGTTTTTTTTTCTCTGTTTTGAATCTTATCATAAACAATTTGTTTGTTTAAGAACTATACATAAATTAAAAGGCAAATGTGTCTAATGAAAATATGAATCTATTTAATTATTAATCATTACTCATTTGAAGTTGAGACGTAACTAATGATATTTAATAATCAAACAACACTTGTTTCAATCTTCAATATATATATATATATCGATTGTTTTTCGTGAAACAGTGAATTTTTATTCGATTATTTAATAATCTCTTAAGTGAAATTCAATTGAGCGGTTAAATGTCTCTCTTCGGAATAGCTTCTCTATCTTTAATGAAAGAAATATATGAATCGTTACATTAATGTTTTATATGCATACTTATATTTCAAATCGAAAATAATGGATTCAATTGAAGTCATTATATATATGTCAAATCATCACTTTTCTTGTGAATCATCCTATTAATGCCTGATGGGAAAAAACTAGAATGACAAAAGTATACTATAACAATAAATCCAATATAATACCATAAATGCGATCTGAAAAGAATAATGTATATATAAACGTTATTCTTAATTTGTGATGGTAAAGAGGCCGTTTCCGATAGGTCCTTGTGTCAAGGAGAAATGAAAATGAAACGACAAGAGTCCATTAAGACCATAAGAATTGGGCAAAGAGTTGGCAAAGGACCAATTTGAGGTGGATCCATCATATTAGCTGGCCTAGACACTTGGGTAAAACTTGTGTGATTTACACAAATGGCCCTTTTTCAAGGTCACAATTTAGATTTTATTCCTACTTATATAAAGTTATATATATAAATGTAAATATAGTCTTTGACAAATCAAAGGACAAACGTTTGCTCGTATATTGTTTAACCTTATAGATAAAACATCAGACTATCATCTCACGGTTGCAATAACTTATAAACTTTTAGACATTAATCTAATGTATTTTCATAAAATTTTAATGACTCTTTAGACCATAATCTAAAAGGTCCATTAATTAAAAAAATAAAATTAAAATGGGTTGATTTTCAATTGTTGGTCTATAGAACTCACTCCACATCCAACTTGCTACTAAAAAATCGGAAATGGCTACGAACCTCATCGCAAATTTGTCTCTATTTCACTTGTAGTTAACAGAATTTTGTCGATAAATGAAGTTTACTGTTTAGCTACAAAATTTGTCTGTCGTTAAATTCATTTTTTTTTTTTTAATGTTAAGATCCATTGCAAGTTGATCAACATTTATTTAGATATTTGACGAAACCTCCCATAGAACAAATGAATAATCAAAAGTATCATTTGGGGACTTGAGTAGTTTCTTCACGTGAACAAAGAGGTTTAATTAATTTGCCACAATTAAATTGTCTAATTAATTAGCATGCAATGTATCTTCAACTAATGTTATTAAAGTTATAATGAATAAAAGAACTTTGAAATTTTTAGTTTGTAAAGTTTTTTTTGCATGCATTTTTTCTTCTTCTCATTTGAAAATTCCTTAACTTAAACTTTCTTTTTTCTTCACTTCTTTGCGTTTCTAATTTGTTTACATTCTCACAATAACAATAACAAAAACATATTCAGTGTAATATCATAAGTGAGATATGGAAAGGAGGGTGCGTATGCAACCCTGCTTCTACCTTGTGAAAGCAATCGTAATTCATGAAGAGGTTGTTACTGATACGCCAATTCAAGTAAAATATATTGAAAACACATGAAAAAGAAATATAGTAATAAAGAAATCATATTATTTTTTATTTTATTTTGCATTCTCATTGAAAAGCTAAATTAAAAAGAGACAAATAATATTTGTGCTTTAAAGTTTAGAACTTTGAAAGTCTGGAATTTTTCTCTTTATTTAAGTTTGTCATTAGCAAGAAGGCACCGAAAGATGAAAAAAATACAGGCTTTTTTCTGCATATTATGTACCACTAAATAGAATATTTGGTTTACAAGCCAACCCTTTTTTTTTTCTATTTTCTTCCTGCCCAAGCATTTCTTTCACATTTTTTAAAAAAAAAAAAAACTTTTTTCAGTATGCCTTACGGTCCTTCGGATGGCTCAGTTGGTTTGAAGGAAATGACTCGCGAACAATATGTTTTATGACTTGACTTGTAACTATATATGCCAAAAATAAATACTAACAGAATTGAAATGAAGAACACAAAGATAGTAAACAATTTATCAGTTTGGCTAATTGTGTGTTTAGAACATACAAATCCACATTAATTGAGACTTGACTTATGTGATGAAATGAGATTAATAGTTAAGAAAATTTGATTATCAGTTACCAATTACCATAAACTTATAAGTACCAATTTAATATGATAATTAAGGCTAATAACAATTGCAAGAATATATATTTCAATATTTCATGTTACACCACAAAATTCAGACTTTAATTGCTTGTTTAAATTGTCTTCTGATTTTTGTTCAATGTCGACTTATCGAATTGTTACTCTTTACTCTTTCGAAATATTTATGACAAAATATATTTTCGGAAATCAAATAATATAGCTCTTCATGCACCAAGTATTCACGAACTAACTTTTTGGAAAAAGGACGCTTCCAATAATGTCAATGCTTGAAATAATTTTGTCTTTCTATCGTATTACTGAACTTTTAATATTATTGATACGTATCTAAATGACAAACAAAAGAGTACAAGTAAAAAGAAGTATGTGAGCATGTTAAGTTAATTCAAGTAAATGGTAAAGGAAGGTATATATTCCTTCAATTAATGTATTCATACTAAAGTAACAAGTAGAAATATCTAACATATTTTTGAACTAAACTATTAACAAGAATAAATTCGATGAATTTTACATATTTTAAATATTTTTTGACCCTTTTATATATATAGTCATGTGGTAAATAAGAAAGTAAGAGACATGCATCATCAGGCGGATCCACAGAGACAACTTCTTATCTTATTCATGTGAAAATATTTTGTCTTCTTATTCTATTTTTTTAATCAAATTTGTGAATATAAATTTTCCATAAAATTAATTCATTTTCATTTTTTAATATACACACTTATAATTCTATAGCTCTTAGGGACTGTAGTTTAAATTGTTTTTTTAATATATCAAATATATATAACTTAAATATTTACGTATAACTATCATTTAAGTGATTGATAAAGCAAAAAAAAATTAACACCTCAATTGTCCATAAAAGTTGAACTCTAATTTCAAACTTAAACTTTGAATATGAGATCATGTTTGTTAAGGACGGGATCATCCTACTCTTAACAAGATATAAAATAACATTAAATCGAACTTATATCGAACATCGAGCGGAAACCAAACGCAAAAGTTTTAAAACCAATCACCGGCGGCAATTACTCTTCACGCGATTGCTTGCTTTGTGGTACTAAAACATATCCTATAAATAAAGGACATCCATTCCTCAAAACTTTTATTAACCACACACACATATCCCAAAGTTCCACAACCAAGAAAAATACACCTCTATTACATTATTACACCCCCCCCCCCCCACCCCCCCCATTTAATATAACTTTTTGTCATAACTTGTCACAAAAAACAAACAAAAAAACACAACTCATTATGAAGAAGAGTACTAGTACTAGCAACAATATTCTTTTCTTCATACATCCTCACATCTTTCTACTACTACTACTCATATGTCAATGGCCGAGTTTCGCTTCCGCCGCCGCAGCTCCCAGCAGCCGCGGCGGAAGTTGGAACTTACTACTATCAAACATTGGAATTTCCGCCATGCACATGCAACTTCTCAACAACGATAGGGTCGTCATGTTTGATCGTACTGACTTTGGCATGTCCAATATTTCGTTGCCCGGTGGAAAATGTCGGTACGATCAAAATGACACTACGTTGAAAGTCGACTGCACTGCTCATTCTATAGAATACAACGTTGCTAGCAACTCGATACGTCCCCTCATGGTCCAAACCGATGTTTGGTGCTCCTCGGGTTCCGTGTTCCCCGACGGTTCGTTAGTTCAAACCGGTGGATTCAACGATGGTGAGAAAGTTGTACGAGTTTTAAAACCTTGTAGTAATTCAACTACTAATAGTACGTGTGATTGGGAAGAAATACAAGGTGGATTAATTCAACGACGATGGTATTCGACCAATCATATTTTGCCAGATGGCAGACAAATTATTATTGGTGGTCGTAGGGCTTTTAATTATGAGTTTTATCCCAAGAGTGCATCGGCAAATAATTCATATAGTTTGCCTTTTCTTGTGAAAACAAATGAACCAAATAAAATCGAGAATAATTTATACCCTTTTGTTTTCCTTAATGTGGATGGGAATTTATTCATTTTCGCGAATAATCGAGCTATATTGTTCGATTATACAAAAAATGTAGTATTGAAAAATTACCCAGAATTACCAGGTGGTGACCCGAGAAATTATCCGAGTACGGGTTCGGCCGTTCTTTTACCGTTGAAGAATTTACAAGCACAAGAAACTCAAGCTGAAGTGTTGATATGTGGTGGATCCCCGAAAGGTTCGTATACTAGTGCTCTAAATGGTAATTTTTCGGGTGCGTTGAGTACTTGTGGGCGAATCACAATAACCGACCCGAATCCACAATGGACTATGGAAATCATGCCATTGGCTAGGACAATGGGTGATATGGTAATTTTACCCAATGGGAATGTCTTGATCATTAATGGAGCCGCCATGGGTACAGCTGGATGGGAATGTGGTCGGGACCCGATTTTAAAACCCGTGATTTACCGACCCGACAACCCGTTTGACTCTCGATTCGAAATTCAAAATCCG
Organism: Solanum etuberosum; assembly: GCA_029582245.1. Lineage (NCBI taxonomy): Eukaryota > Viridiplantae > Streptophyta > Magnoliopsida > Solanales > Solanaceae > Solanum > Solanum etuberosum. The sequence continues at coordinate 22,350 of JAJONR010010451.1, forward strand.
AGTACCATACCAAGGATGTACCATTCAACATCAGTTTTACTAAGAGATGGTCGAGTTCTTGTTGGAGGTAGTAATCCACATATATATTACAATTTCACTGGAGTTTTTTTCCCTACTGAGTTAAGCTTAGAGGCATTTTCACCGTCTTATTTGGATTCAGTATCTGAGTACTTACGTCCACAAATCATCTCTCCTGCTTCGCAATATGCAATCGGGTATGGGCAACGAGTGCCCATACGATTTAAGGTTGCGGGGCGGGTGGACATAAATTTGGTCACGCTAACAATGGTTGCACCTGGATTTAACACACATTCATTTACTATGAATCAAAGACTATTGGTGTTAGTAAGTGAAAATGTGAAATTAATTGGGGAAAATGCCTATCAAATCAATGTGGTCACTCCAAATAATGCTAAATTAGCTCCACCTGGTTATTATCTTTTATTTGTGGTTCATCAAGATATACCAAGTGAAGGAATTTGGGTCAAAATTCAGTGAACATATTTTTATTTTTATTTCTTGCCTCCAACACACATATAGGAAATTAAAAAGAATTTAAAATTTCTGTATAGGTTATTATTTTTATATTTATGTTGGTTATAAACAATTTTTTTCTCTTTTTGGGAAAAGGTGTAATTGTAAGGATACTAATTCATAGGTCTTGATTGTTTTGATTTAATGAAAAAATGTTATACTTTTTGTTCTCATTGACTATTCTAATAATTATTATTTTTAAGAAAAAGAAAAAATTGTATTAATTACAATTTTTAAGACAGAGGTGGATTGGACCGAAATGGATATTATGGGATCGTTCGATTCATGTGATAAAATGGGATATTCAAGATTAAATTTATATTTTGGTCGATTGAAGGCAGGGGCGTAGGCACATGTATGCCAGGGTTCGTCGGAAAAAAATACCGCATATACAAGTTAAATGATACATGAAGTGATTAAATAACATATTTTGGACACCCTTGACATAATATGTTGTTATAGCCTAGTGGTTTAAGATATTGTTTACATATTTTTAATGGGCCAGTTAAAATTCATTTTCCTCATCTTTATATAATACTTCCTCCATTTTATATTACTTGTCTCGTATTAAAAATAGTTATTTACTGAATGTTATTATATTTTTTGCTTTCTGTTTTTAATATTAAATAACTATATAAAATAGTAGTACACAAATTTAGAGTTTCAAAGCATTATTAATAAGATTGGTTTCGTAAAATATACTTTAATTTTATTTTTTTAAAATATTTCAAATCAGGTTAAATTGTTAATTTTACCATTATACTCCGAACCGAACCACATAAATTAAAATAAAGAAAAAAAAAGGCGGTTAGAACTAAAGGCTAGTTGAAGATGAAAGAGAGTCACGGGCAATATAAAGAAGAAAGATGGATCACGGGCTAGAAAGTGCAATAAACAAGTTGTCTTCACTTGTACATAACTCCGTTCGATTACTCAAAGAATTTTAGTAGCTCAGTTAATTAGCTATTTGAATTTTTATTTTGTTGGTGAGAGCCATCTTTACACATGTTCTCCGGTTGACAACCTATATCATGTTGTGTTGAAGTGGGAGATTTCATAGGGTAGATAGCAATATTTACTTTTCATGATTGTAATTCTACAAATGGGGTTTGGATAGATGAATAAAGTGTACGCAGAGACCTTATTTTTATTTCTAAGGTTAAAAAAGTTGTTTCCGAAAAACTCTTCGCACTTGGTATATATAAAAAAAGAAAATACGGCATAAAACATGTCAATCAATAAGGAAGGCAGTACAAAACCTATAATAAAAAAGAAGAAAAAATTACATAAATACATAATTTAAAATATCATAATTTCTAAAATTTCCTATCATTTTAGAAAATTACAAAAATCCCCTTTCGAATACATCCCACCATTAAGTAACGTATCATTTGTAATGTATCAGACAAGCAATGAAAAATTCAAGATTTTTCTAATTAAAATATTCGGAATAAGACGTAATTAGACCCAAAAGTATGAGCTTTACGTATGTTTCCATGTTAGATATCCAACTATTCCACTATACATATCTAGATTAATTGGGCTTGGTGCTAGGTCCAATATTGAACTACATTTTCAAGTGTTCTATCTATATTTTGGGCTTTTCATTTCTGGCTCCATTTGCTTTGGTGCAAAATGAGATGCAACAGAAATAGAAGTTATTCTACAAATATGATTTTCTCACTCGTTTTTTATCGAACGATCTCACTGAAAAAACAATACATGCATGATGAGAAATAGATTCTCATTGAATTAATACTGGAAAGCTTACTGGTTTTTTCATATGAAAACACTATTATTTTATTATTTTTTCAGCAATTCAATCAAGATATCCCTAAAATAGCCACTGAACATTTTTGAATGAGAAATTTTAATTAAATAATAGTAATTTTTCACTGGAGGAAAAAACAGATATAAATTTTCAATTAAGTAACGTCAGCCAACACACACAACCCAACAATTCATTGATGGATTATCCACAAATTGCCTTGCAAGTTGATTGTCACTTGGCTATATTGATTGCCCTCTTGGCATGGACGGTGCACACATACCGGTCCTAAAATAGATTAATCGACGCAGAGTACATCGATAATCTTTTAAATTTATTAGTAAACTTATTCAAATATTTGATTTATTATATATTTTAATTAAATTTTTGAACACATGATAAATGTAAACTCAAATTAAGGCTACGTCTTTTTGTTCTTAAGCATTCACGTAGCTTAAGCCTCAATTAGCGGCAAACTAGTGAAACAAAGAGAATATTAAACAATTGATCAACATGTATTAGAAAATTTTAACATTATTTTTTGCTTTCAACTTCATGCCACATATTCAAGGGGTATTGATATATACATTATATACATACAATTCTTACCTATGATTGATATGTTTTAAATCAAATACTTAGATACTCTATGAAAGTACATCCCATATTTTATTATATAGTTTTTTTATTTAATATGATAATGAATACCAATTTTAGCTCAAAATATGTGATAAAAACAATGATACATCGTATGTATATAAGACTAATGTATCAAAAATATATGTGTGCTATACATAATTATATATATTAACATGTATAAGTATTATTCCAATCATATAGATTAATCGATTATATATTCACATAAATGTTTGAGTCTTGTGGACCTTAATTTTTTTTTATTTTTTTCCTATCAAATTTTATTTGTTTAATAGTATCACATAAATTGTAACATGAAGGTATATTCACTATGTGTCAATTTGTTTGCATTAGTTATTTTTTAAACAATCAAAGAGACAATATTTTAGTGATAAAGACTACGTACAACACTTTACACTCCATTTGTAATATTATATTATATATCTTATTGTTAACTATCTATTGTGAGTTCTAATAAAAAAAAATATTAATCATAATACGTTTCAAGAGTAATTTGCATGAACCTCAACTAATTTTACGGACATGTACCATATCTCCCACCAAAAACACTAGATAACTCTAGCCACCAAAATTAAGTACTTTTTATATAATTTTTGAATATGTGATATTTAAAAATAATAATTAATGATTATGTATATTAATTTACATCAAATATTAGTTAGTTTGATCCTCATCATATTTTCAACCACACCATTCTAATTGAAACAAAGAAAGTACTAGTGTACTACCCTCTTATTTAATTTATTATACGATACACTTTTCTTTTTAGTCTGTGTAAAAAAAAAGACACATTTCTATATTTAATTATAGTTTAACTTTAAAATATTCATTTTTATGTTTGATGAGATGGCATATAGCCCTACAAACATATATAACTTATTTATGATTATAATCTTAAAAAAATATTTCTTTTTTCTAAAACTTCATAATTAAAACTCATCATGTAAATTAGGACGAAAAAACAATAATTACGTGACAAATGCATACATGCAAGTAAATTATTCTTTTAAAAAAAATATTATTTAAGAAAAAATAGAAAAGGAATACAGGCTGACCAGTTTTTTTTTTTTCCAGTGATATAACAGTGAGTGAACAAATTAAAAGGGGGCACAGAAAAAAAAATTAAAAAATTCAGAGGAATTAGGGTTCTTATTTAGGGTTGCCTTTTGATCTCTGTTCCTCTTTCTTTTCTCTTTCTTTTCTCTCTGTTAAGTAAAATTTACTTTCATCGGAAAAATCGTTTTCTTCAAAATCGGATCAAAATTTAGCTGATTTTTTTAGGTTTTTGGAGCGAATTTTGACAATAAAATCACTGTTAATCCTATTGGATTTAAGATTTTTATATTTGAGAATTGAATCGAATCGAATCGTTTTTTTTTTGTATTTGTAAATATGCGAGGACGGGAGAAATCGAAAAGGGTTACTTGGGCTTCAGATGATAGTCTTTGTCAGGTAAAATTTATGTAAAGATCCGTAATTTTCATAGTTTATTGATGTAATTGTATGTACAATATAATCGGAGTATTGAATAACCCTAAAAAAGGAAAATGAAACTGAGTTGGGAACTGATGAACTCTAAAGTGTTGATAAACCATTTTGTTTTGATGAATTTGATTGTTGTGATACGAAAGAGGTCTTTTTTATAGCCTATATTGGATTGAAATGGGTTAAAAGTTGGAAATGGAGTTTGATGATTCGTATAGTCCAATCCAGCTCTATTTTACACCCAAGATTGGAGTGAAATGGGTTAAAATTTGGAATTGAGTTCGGTGATTCATATAGTCCAATCCAGCTCTCTTTTACACCCAAGATTGGAATGAAATGAGGTAAAAGTTGGAATTGAGTTTGATGATTCATATAATCCAATCCAACTAGTAAAGTTGCGTCTATGTGACTAGGAGGTCACGTGTTCAAGCCGTGGAAACAGCCTCTTGCTGAAATGCAATGTAAGGCTGCGTACAATAGATAAACCATTGTGGTCTGACCCTTAGCTGTAGTGGCTGCGTACAATAGATAAACCATTGTGGTCTGACCCTTAGCTGTAATCCCGTGCACCGGACTGCCCTTTTTATATAGTCCACTCCAACTTAGTTTGGGAATAAAGCCTGGTTATTTTTGTTATTGTATTTTAATCTCAATTGTTAAGTTTTATTACTGTCAGTCAAGTTAAATTGAGTGATATGGGAAATGATGTGGAGTTACTTTCTCGATACTTGTTTTGGATGTTATATGTTTAAGACATTGCCAGAATTTTGTAATTCTGGAAACTGAAATCTAATGTTAAAATTTTGACAGCCAGACTATCATAGTCTTAGAGCAGGATGGGTATAGATGATTTAGCTGAAGACCATACTAGTTTGGAATTGAGGGGTAGTTGATTGATATATTCATTGATTGACAATGGAACACTAATTTTAGCCGAAAGAGAGAGCTAAACTACTTTATTAAGTTTGAAACCAAAGAACCCTGTTATATGTGTTGATTAAATTTTCTCAAGTGTACTCGTCCAAAAACAGAGGAAGAAGGGAAAGGGTTGATGAAGTTCCAAATTTTAGTGAAATTATACTTGTAAGGAGAGGAATAGGAGAGATTTTGAAGGGGGTGGAGCTGAGCTTTGGTTAATTGAGGAGTAGTCTCTGATGTCTTATCTTCTTTTGGTGCACTCATTGGGTCTGTTTTGGAGAGAACCATATTTTGTAGGTTTCTCCCTTTTTGGTATATCTCTTGTTTACGACCAAGTTGGCTTGTAAGTATCAATGAAATCTTTTACTTGATAAAAAAATAAATTATACTTGTAAATTTATTCAGAGAGTTTTTGTGAAGACAGTCGCAGGAGAACTTAATGACAGAAATCAGCACAAGGCGCAAGCTCATTGAAAAAGATGAAGAAGATACATATTCCCAAGTTTCTTCTTCATCATCTTCTTTTATTTAAAAAATTGTTAATGCCTAATGGTTGTGTTGGCAGCTTGTGCTCACCTTGTCCACCAAGGTTTTGATGAAACAAAAATTCTTAATGTCTTAAAAGATGAAGTATCGAGTATTAGAACTAAATAGTTCCAGATTGTGGGAACGCATCTTGAAAGATACATATAGTTGACCCTTGCTAATTTTGAGATTGAGGCATAGTAGTTGTTGTATTCTTAATAACTATGTCAAAAAGATTACTTCTCAAAGGTTGGCGCTGCTTTAATTTACACTTGATAATAACAGAACTTTAGGATATTCCCTCTTTCATATAAAACGAACTTAAGAAGATCATCTGTTTTACCACAAAATGATTGTCTTTCTTTTCAGATGTATAGATTACAAAGTTTTTGATAAATACATTCTGGGCAGGGATCCAAGTATGTTAAGTTAATATCAATAAAATTGACATATGAAGGCGGGAAATGTTGAACAGCAAATGGACAAGAGTTTTGCATTAGTCCAGTCATGGTTCAATGATGTTTTCCAGTGAAAGATAGGGTCTTATGTATTTTATTTCAAGTGGCCAAAAGGCATGTTAATCAGCGTGTAGGTGGGTTAGAGGCTGTCTTGATGACAAATGATGCATAATGGTCTACCTGTAGTTTGAGTTATGTTAGCAGAAGTCATGCAGAGGAATCATGTTGGGATGTTCGGGGATATTTGTTTTATGTGTAGAAAAAGAAAACAAAAGGTCCAGTTAAATCAACCAAGTATGACAACATGATCATCTAGTCTTTTTGCTTTACAATGTAAAGGTCTCACATCGAATATAAATCAAGGACAAAGGGGTAAAAGAAGCATAGGATAGAGAGCAGGGGAAAGGTGCTAAAAAATACCAATGATAAGCTTGATTGGGCAGACCCGATTACCACCATTTGAGAAGAGTAATAAAATCTTATCTTGATACGAATGTGATGGCCACCAATCATGAATCAAAAACTTTAAGTTTTCCATGAAAGCAAGTAATGTCTACCCTGTCTTCCTTAAGTTTGTCCTTGATTTTCTATTTCATTCAGCTTTGGTTCTCTATTATGGTAGAGGATGTTTGGTTAAGCTTATATGCTAGTCAAATTAGATTAAAAGTACTTTTTGATTCATTTATGCGTTTGGTAAACTCCAACCATAAGTTGGTCACCTCCAACTTATGGCTTTTTTAGCTTAAATGACGCTTTTCATTTTACCAAAAGCTTTAATATTTTATCCCTAATAATATTTTTATTATTTCTGAAAATATCAAAATACTATGACATATTGATCATTTTAACAGAAAATTTTCTTATCAGCACTTTTTTAACCACACATTGGTGGCTTATTATTAGTTTCAACACTTCTATCCAAACACGTAACTACTTATTTATAGAATCAATTTTAACACCAAAAATTGCTTTTCAATACTTGATGCTTATCACTACTTTCAATCAGCTAAACGAATGAGCTTGTAATATACTTATCCAAAAAAGATGGTGATTTGCTGCTTTCTGATCTTGTTTTCGATCTGTTTGCATCTCTTTGATTAGCAGGGACTTATCCAGACTTTTTTTGAAGTTGGAAATTAATTCAACACTTTAGTGGCTTCGCCCGGGCTTATCCAGATCTTTTAAATGATAATTCTGTTAAAAATTTAACTTCCATTAGTTTGAAAGACCAATATCAAATGTTTCAATTAATTGAAGGTTTAATGTGCTCAGATGAATAATATAAGGACTAAAACTGGGATAATGCAATAACAGAAAGACTAAATTCACTATTTACCCTTTGATGAATGATATCTTTTGGCACAAATTTTAATCAAATCTTTTTCTCTGAATGGGATGTATATGTGTTGGGATATATATGTAACGATCGACTGATGCTGCCAAATAGAATGCTTTTCCTGAATAGATCTTTCTTTTAATAGGTAAAACTTTTCCTGTCTGAAGATTCCCCTTCCCAAGTTGGATTAGGAGGAGCTCAAGATCATCTCCAAGCAAAGATATCTTTGCCTTTGCACGCAGGTCTTTTGGTGTCTGATGATAATTTACCACCAGGCTTTGAGGGTGCACAGCCTGCAAGCCTCTGGAAGAATAAAGTAGCTCAAATCCCTGTAATCAAATGGAGTCGTCCTCCCTCTGTAAGTTGCGCTTTTTTAAATTTTTACTTGTATTTTTTCAGGTATTATTTTATTTGTTAGCACTATTTCGGATGTTAGTAGTTGGACTTTTCCCTCGTGAAAATGAATGAACCAAATGCTCAGTGATAGCCTTGTTCAGTTTGACTTTTTATCATGTCTAAAAATGAATTTATAGTCTACTGATCAAGGGGAATAAAATAACATATAGTCAATCCACAACTAGTTTAGTATTGGGGCGTAGAATTTGTTTATTTTGAATATAGCTTTTGCTCGGAAATTTTCAGAATTTATGAACATTGCTTTAATATTAGTTGGTAAAAGAAAAATAAGGTACTTTACTTTCTTACTATAATCCTACGTATCAAAAAAGCTGAATGGCTGAGTTGAGTTTGTTGCCGTTTCAATATAGGGGAAAGAATGCAAATGAAGCGAAGACTTTCTATTTGATTATTCAAAAGCAACCTATAAAAAAACTGACTTATAGGACACTAAAGGAATCTTGCATTGCTCCTTTTATATCTACAGGCCATAGTGTTGAAACTTCCAGACAGATAAATGATTTAACGAACTAACAGAATTCCCGAGTAGCTCTCGTGAAGTCTATTACTATTAGACAAGGTAGACTGAGCCAAAACCCTATTTCTTTGTCTTTGACAATAACCTTATATTTGATAAGGAAAATCTCTTGCAAAGTCTGGTTTTGACCCAATATACCTCTTTAAAACATTGCTTGGAAGTAGGAGCATGATAATGTCGAGCTGGCCATCCATTAAAACTCGAAAACAGATATAACTTGAATAAAAACTGTAGGAAATAACCGTTGGATGATGAAGATAAAATAATTGCTGAAGTTGCTTACCTTTTCGCTTTCAGCAAGGGAAAAAGAAGAGACAAAATACTTGCCAGAGTATCAACTTGGAGTTCTTAGCTTCTAGCTCTAAGCCATCTAGGGATGGCAATGGGGTGGCGTGGATGCGGATTGGAATGGGTTTAAGGCTATGCGAGGCGGGGCGGTTTTAAGGTTGTGCGGGGTGGGGAGGGATATGGGACGAGTTGAAGTGGTTTTCTTAAAAACTAATGCGGGGCGGGTTGCGGGTCTATGCGGTTTTATGCGGGTTTTAACTTAATTTTAACTTTCTTATAACATTTTACATGTTATAAATGTTATAAGAGTGATAGAACATTATTTATTAAGATAGTTTCTTTAAAGTTACTAAAATATTCAAGATAGTAAATGAAAATGGTTCAATCAAAACTAATATGGTTTCTTACATGTTTCTCAATTGACCTCTAAAAAATAAAATGAAAGTCATTTAATGTCTATTAAATTAATATAACTTAATGAGAAAATAAATTTATTTTTATGAAGTATCAAACTTAATTAAAAAAAGAAAATATTAAAAAAATTATGCCGGGCGGGTTGGAAATGAGGTTAAGCTGGGGGGGGGGGGGGGGGGGGGGGGGGGGGGGGGGGGGGGGGGGGGGGGGGGGGGGGGGGGGGGGGGGGGGGGGGGGGG
>JAJONR010010452.1:0-23479 GCA_029582245.1 Solanum etuberosum
CGATGAAAAGGTTGACTTCGTAGTGATAGCCAGGGCTAACTGAGCATAATGGTAATAAGAGTTCGTGATGGATTGTGATGGGATGCAACTATATAATAAGATTGTTGGTTAAGCGAATTTTGTATAGTAATTACGACTTGCGAGTATCTAAGGTTGTGGTTTTCTAATATTTGGTGAGTAACGTGGTTGTATGGAAAGTTTTAAGAGATGGTGGGACACCACTCGAATAGAATTTAAAAGAGCTAGAGTCATAATGAAGAAAAAAATAGTGGGATGTAGTATAGCCTCTAGAGAGAGGTGAGAGCAAGAATATTTTATTTGATTGCAAAGGCTAAAGAGGTATCTTCAGAGGGGTAGATAATTGGGTTCAAAGACGCGTGATTCCATTCGTCTTGATGTGGCTATGGTAATAGTGTCACGGGTCCATTAGTTTGGTTAAAAACTATCGAAAAAGACTTGAGAAAGGAGTGTACGGACATTAGCTCGAGTGTGATGATAAGTGCTTTGCTTTTGTTTTTGAGTTTAGTAATGAGTACGATTGAATTTTTAGCGAAAAATATTGTAAGATTGATGGAGAGGCGATCAATGATAAGCGAAGATCCATGAATTCATAAAAATCTTCAAGGTATAAGCTAATGTTGATAGATAAGGGGATTGTGTTATACGGTTGAATTTACAATTAAGATTTTTCATTGTAAGTCTACATTCGTGGTGATATATTTTGTCAAGGTATGAATTTGCAAGGTGAGAAATGATCAATTGTATCAGGTATTGAGCATTTGAAGGGACTTACACCTGGGTTGAGTTGTAAAGTTTATTATTGTTGATTGTTAAAGTACCTAAGAAAGGTTTTCATTTAAAAAAGTGTTGGTTTAGAGTAAGGTAAATGGTCGGAGTGTTTATGATGGTTGTGAGTATGATTCACTAGCTATGCTCGCGTGTGTTTTCACTTTTGTGGGTGGATCCCTAGTGGTGGATCAGGTGTATCGATTATGTGTGGTTGAATGTGGGAATCATTGGGTCCAATTCTACTGTTCTCAAGGGTAATCTACAATCACAATTGCTAATCTAGCATTTCGATAGTGTTGTTAGAGGGTTTGTATGCTTGGACATATCCCTCGATGAGTATCTAATGTCTAAAGATCAAATTTTTATAACTTAAGCTCATGGAAATTTATGTTGTGAGATGGAGATGTTGATAAGAACTATGATTGTTTGGGTATTATGAGTGTGTGTTGGTTGGTTCAGGTTCACCTCTAATTGTAGCGAGTATTGATTTAGGATTTTATCATGGTTATGTGAGAAAGGATTCGTCTTGATAATTGTGTCAAGGTCCTTGATAACATGTTGCAGACGTGTGTACGATCAACTTTGGTGGTTATTGGGAATAGTTGTTGTTGTTAGTTCAGTTTACATACAACAATATTTATCACTCGAGTATTGAGATGACTTCATTTGAGGCATTGTATGGGAGGATGTGTAGGTATTCAATTGGTTGGTTTGAGGCTGGAGATGTGAAACCTTAGGGGTGGGATTGGTGAAAGATGCTCAGGATAAGGTAAGGAGCATCCAAGCTAAGCTTCTAGCAGCTCAGAGTCGACAGAAAAAGTATGCAGACCGTAAGGTAAGAGACATGACTTTTCAGGCTGGTGAACAAGTTCTTCTTAAGGTGTCACCCATGAAGGGGGTGATGAGATTCGGCAAGAAGGGTAAGCTTAGTCCGCGATAGATCGGACCATTTGAGATTCTTGACTGTGTAGGGCCAGTGGCTTATAGGTTGACCTTACCTCCTAGCTTATCTGGAGTCCATTCGGTGTTTCATGTGTCCATGTTGAAGAAGTATCATGGGGACGAGGATTACATCATAAAATGGGACTCAATTTTGTTAAACAAAGACCTTCAGTATGAGGAGGAACCGGTTGCAATTCTTGATCACGATGTCTGGAAGCTGAGGACCAAGGAGATGAAGTCCGTGAAACTTCAATGGAAGCATCATCCGGTTGAGGAAACTACTAGGGAAACCGAGAAGGACATGCGAGACAAGTATCCCCAGTTGTTCGACGGTTCAAGTACTACTCTACTCTTACCTTAGCCAGTTTTTCCTAGTTTATCACTCAGGGACGAGTGATGGGTAAATTGGTATCTATTGTAACGACCGGTCTCCGTCGTTATGGAAAAGCCAATGGGGAGAAATTTGGGCCAGAAAACTTTTGAGTAGTGACTTGGAAATTCCTAGTCTAGTCCAGATTTGGGCAAAATCTGAGTCAGGTGAGGTCTAGGGAAATCTGGTAATGAATGAGAGAGTTAATTATGAATTTGACCACATAAGTGGATAGCCAAGACGTTAGGGATCCCGCACGGCTTTACGGAATCGAATTCGGGTGAGTAGAACTACCGAAACTGATCTTAGCGTGAACGGGTAGTTTTTGAACGTCAAGGGTTGAGGGTGTTGTGAAATGGAAGTTTGGAACTCAAATTCCGACTTTCTGTCTCCGTGCAAGGGCAAGGCCGCTGTGGCGGGTTGGGTTCCGCTGTGGCAGGACAGTCGCGACTTAAGTCGGAGAAAAACCCCAAAATCGTTATTTTCTGCAAAACCTCGTTCTTGAGAGCTAAGAGACGACCCAGAGCAGTTCTTGACAGTTCTCCACGTTTTCTAGCACTAAAGGTAAGATTATTACTCCCCTAATCCGTTTTTCAATCCGTAGAACTTAGAATCTTGGGTGATTATCATTGGGGGAGGGTTTTGGCCTAGAATTAATGGTGGGAAAAAGCCCTAATTGAACATTAGAATCTTGGGTTTGGCCATGGATAGATAGATTGTTCATTATCCGGGTAAATTAGGCCTTGTTTATTGATCCTTGCGTTAATTGATTGTTTTTAGACCAAGAACAAGTTGAACGAATCCGGAAAGGGAAGGGTCAAGTGTCTTAGGAGGATTCAAGCTTGGTTTCAAGGTAGGTGATGGTTTGATTTCCTGTTTGTGTGATATATGCCGGTTAATTGCTTCATGGTATGCATGCATGTATGTGAATAGGCAAATGCGAACCGAATCTAATGAAATGAGTATGTGTGAACGATTGTATGCCATGAACCTAATACTTGATTGTATGATTATGAGTAATGTTCATTATGGGTGTGATTGTGATTGTTTTTGTGCTGATTGGATCGGGTGTCACGTTCCGACACATATATTGAATCGGGTGTCACGTTCCGACACATATTGGATCGGGTGTCACGTTCTGACACATATATTGGATCGGGTGTCACGTTCCGACACACTAACAGTTTGGGTGTGGGTTCCATGAGAGGATCATTGTGATTATTACATTTATGTCTATTGTCGTTGATATTGGGAACTATATGTTGCTCTTGAAATGATAACTGATCTATGTATTCTGTATGTGTGCTTATTGTGCTGTGATTGCTTGCCTATGTTTCGCTTACTGGAATAGTCGCGTGATCCTACCAGTACACTGTGGTTTGTGTACTGATACTGCACTTGCTCGTTCTTTGTTGAGTACAGGGCATCTTCAGGCGGCTACTGATAGACCTCAGCTAGGAGATCAGTGATCGAGACCGGATTCAAGGGTGAGCCAGTTCTTTCAGGCTGCCATGGGTCCTCTATTGTTTAGTCCATTCTTTTCGGACTCAGACTTTCTAATTAGAATTACTCGTATGTTTAGTTTTGGGTTTGGACCCATTCTCTTAGACTTGTTGGTTAGTAGTTTTGGTACAATGACTTTTAGTTCTAGTGGTTAACTTCCGCAATAGTTTGTTAGTTGTTTTTGTTGAACTTTCGGAGTTTATGGGAACTCCGTATTTCTTAGTCATTTAAACCTGCTTCTGTATCTTTAAATGCTTAGTTTTTTTGGTTAAGTTGCTTAGTCGGGTTGTAGTAATGGTTCTCCCACCGGAGGGTTAGTGTGGGTGTCAATCACGGCGGTCTAGGTCGTGACAATCACCCACGCAGCCAAGGAGATGAAGGGGGAGCTTTTGCAAATGTCCACACTACTCACCCATGTAGCTCGGCCACGTAATTGGGCGAGGGGTGTTTTAGCCACATTTTTGGAAAACTTCAAATAGAATTATAGAAACTACGGCGTTTTCCTAAATTCATCTTGGTACCTTTTGAGCTAAGAGAGTCACCATAGCTAACTTTGGGAGGATTTGGAGACTTTTAGAGTTTGCATTTTCTTACTTAATTGGTCTTTAGTTATGTCTCCCTTTTCCTTTTCTCTTGTAATTTCCATTTCTAGTATGAATAGCTAAATAGTTGGGGTTGCAAACTCTCATGGTATTAATGTGAATGAGTATTAGTTTATCTTGTTTATTATTACTTGGGTTGTGATTCTCTACTTGTTTACATTATTATTTGCCAATTTGGTGGTTGCAAACACTAGATTAAGCCCGCCCTTCACGTCTATTTCTTTCTTGGAAAAGTGAAAAATAGATTGGGTATTTGGCAAGTAGCGAGCAAGAGCATATTAAGGAGTAAATATTGCTTGATTAATGAAATCGAACTAGGAATAGGGAGATATCTACTTCGGTCTTTATCAATTGAGTCTTAATATCTTCACTTGGGTTTGAAAGAACTTTTAGGGATAAGCTTGCGAGAATTGGAAAATTCTAGTGAGTAGTGAGTAATTAGCAATTGAATCATAATCACTATTCCTATGTATTGAAGCAAGATGGTTACATTCATGAACTAGTTATGCCATGTTGAGTCACGACCCTGGCCCTTCTCTTAATTGAAAACAAGTCATTTTTTCTTGCATTCTCGGTGTTTGAAAAAAGCCCTAGCTTAGTATAATAGTCTAGTTTTAGAAATAATTGAACATTTGAAGATTACCTTAGGAATTTCCAAATTCTAACACTTTTTAGACATCTTGACGCAAGAGGACTCCTCGTGGGATCGACCCCAACCTTTGTTGGGTTTATTATTTCTACGACCATACTACATTTCATTTTGAGGTGTAGGATTGGACGTTCCCAATTTTTGGGGAAAGAGGAAAAGGAAGGGATTTTGATAACATTCAATGTTGAAGAACTAATTAGTTATCCATTTTTCTGAAGCTTTGCTTAGGATCTAGAGAAGAGGAGAGAAAGGAAGGAAAAGTACAATTGTTCCATATCTTTTAGCAATGGAACAAAGTGTCATCAATTTTTTTAATGACCAGGAAATCCATCTAGGGCCAAACCCAGTCCCCGAAACTCAGGGATAATGGGTCCGCCCCTTTACTCTTCTCCTGTTAAATACCAGGCTCATCAATTTTTCTTTTCCTGTTTTTTTCTAATTGTACATTTCTCATCCTTTCCTTACCCTTAGTTTAGGGAAAATAGGGTAAAAATCTAATCAGGTTACAAGACTGATTCAGATAATCTAGAGTTAATTTTAATAAACAATTTAAAATGGACGAAGTTTAGGATTTAGTTTCAAGCCCGTGGAATTATAGGAATGGTAATGAAGCTTGTAATTCTGTTTATTTGGCCCAGAGCTTTACCTTTTAAGGGAAATGGTGTTGGTAACAGAGAAGCTTATCCAGAACTTGTTTTGTCTACTTTGTATAGTATCATAAAACATGCTTTCCTATTGTCAAAAACAGTAAAAGATCTTTTCAATTTCTTTTTATAAGGAATCAACAACAATAAAAGATTGAAAAAGCAGAGAGCTTAGAATACCCACTTTAGGTGGATCAATTGCTCATTTACTGGTAGATCTATAAAGCAATTTTACCCGTTTACGAGTATATATGAGTACTCAGCCTTAGAGCTATACAATACCTGTCGGTTATGAAGCTGTCGGTCTATATATATTTGTCCTTCAGTGATATAACCTGTGAGATCTGGAGTTGGATGCGTAATATCTGTTCAAACAACAGAAACTAAGGACTCATTAACAAATATAATTGAGCAATCAGAAGCAGAAGAAATAGCCAGAAATTATTGCTCGCAGTAAGTTACCATCATTTGGCATGGTTAGAATTGGAATTTGCGTGATGGAGCCCGTCCGTCCCTCAATACGCCCAGCTCGTTCATAGATCGTTGCCAGATCAGTATACATATAACCAGGATATCCACGCCTTCCAGGCACTTCTTCTCGGGCAGCAGATACCTGTGGGAGGATGAGAAGCACGGTTTCAACTCTCAGTGGTCTAAGGAACTCAGAACATCTTCTTCTTTTTTTGAATAAAGGAACTCAGAACATCTGATAACACCACATAACTGAGATGTACTAATATTTTTTTTATTTTATTTTATTTTGGAAAATGGTAATGTTGAGATGTACTAATATTAAGTTCTAAGAAGTGCCCCATATTAAACACAAACATGATTATATAAAGTTGAAAGGTCATGAGGTACACTTCATAAACAGTACCTCACGCAGAGCATCAGCATATGAACTCATATCAGTTAAAATGACAAGAACATGCTTCCCACATTCATATGCTAGATATTCTGCAGTTGTCAGAGCAATCCTGGGAGTAATGATGCGTTCTATTGTAGGATCATTTGCCTACGAAAAGTAAACATAGGAGATCGCAATGAGCTTCACCTTATAGAAGTGTTACTGTTTCACAGAACCAAATATTCATGTGTAAGTCTGAGTTAAATCCAAGCATTACCAGGTTTAAGAAAAGCGTCACTCTCTCCATGGATCCATTTTCCTCAAAATCGCGTTTGAAAAATTGTGCGGTTTCCATGTTGACTCCCATAGCTGCAAAGACTATGGCAAAATTGTCCGCTTCACTGTCCTGGGACACCAAGGAAGAAAGTGAAAATTATGTCAATGTGAATCCAACTCAATCACCAAAACATGGAGACCAAAATGTGTCATTCCAGCTATCTACGGATAGATTAGAGAAGGAAATAACACTCAGTAACAGCTTTCTGAAGAGGATTAGCTCTGCTCAGTTTTTCCCTTTTAAAGATATAGTTAATGAACTTCACAAGCAGGGGAAGAAAGAACATTGCAGACTCATATTTTGTTCTTCCTCATCTTGGATGTAATGTTGTGAAGTCCACTTCAATGCAGTAATCTAAGGCTATCATGTTATATGACAACAGTAAAATTCTCAACACATACATAAAAACGCGCATTTAGGCCTAGAAAGACAATTGAAGTATTCAATGGACATTTCAAGCAAAGAGCCATACTTCCTGTTATCAGCATATTAGACATTTGAAATATGTAATCCCTTCGTTCCATTTCTTAAGACAGTATTTGACTGGGTACTGAGTTTGATACTTTAATTTGACTTATTTATTGTATAAGTGATAGTGGAGAAAATATTAAATATAGTTGAAAAATAGTTTGACAGAAAAACATCACATCAAATACATTTAGTAATTTAATGAACTTGAACTCTAGTAATTTTGTGAAAGTTGTATAGGAATGGAACGGTGCCAAGTTGCAAAAATGGAAAAGAGACATATGAACAGAGACGGATGGAGTGCGTTACAAGAAACTACTACTAACCTCAAGAAGATTTTCAGATTTCTCCAACCTCTTCACTAAACCAGCTTGTCGGCAGATCTGAGCCGCAATTTCATTATGAGGAAGACCAGCAGCAGAGAAAAGAGGAATTTTCTGCCCTCTAGCAATTGAATTCATGACGTCAATTGTTGAAATTCCTGTCTGTATCATCTCTTCAGGATATGTTCTCTCACTGGGGTTGATAGAACTTCCTAAAATTGACATATTACATGTAGCAGGATATTAGTCCAAAAATCTCATGTAAGAGCCCAAGCTGAACTTGCTAGGACTAAGTACTTACCAGAAATATCCCTGTAAGCCTCGGGTAAAATAGGAGGACCATTGTCAATTGGCTTTCCAGAACCATTAAATATGCGTCCTAGCATATCCAGTGAGACAGGTGTCTTCAAAACCTGCAAACATATGTACACTCTTAGAAAGTAATGAAAATGATAAACCATTAGAAGCATAAGATATATCTCCTCTAATAAAAAAAATGATAATACCCATTATGAATAATATCGTCGTTACAGGGTCCATATCATTTCTTACTTTTCTCGAACAAATACAATGTTACTGCAACATGTTAACACTAACAAGTTTACTGTTCTTGACAAGACTTTTGCATGCCATATACAACACTTTGAATGCAACGGAGAGTAATAAAAGGCTAAACAAAAGGTGACTGTATGTTATTGCAGACCAATGTTTCTCAGTGGCCCTTGAAAAGAATTGATGAAAACAGAGGGGGACTTTCTACAAGTGATTTATGTTAATCGGATTTTATGGAACAAAAGTCATGAGAAAATATGAGTTATAAAATATATTGTACCTCCCCAGTAAACTGCACAGTTGTGTATTTGTTGTCAATTCCAGATGTTCCTTCAAAAACCTGGTAAAAACAAAAGAGGAAATGAGCATGCTATAGCAGATTCAATTTATTCTAGAAGAATTGTCAGAAGGTAGAAACTTAAAATGGATGAAACATTCGTCAGAAGTCAAATCTAGCCATAAGTGATCCTAAGGACTAATAGACCTGAACAACAGCTTTTTCCCCATCAACTTCCAGAACTTGTCCACGTCGGGTTGTTCCATCCCCCAAACGAATATTAACAATCTCCTGGTACTTAGGTCCCTGACAAGAGAAATACACATACACATAATTCTAGTTGCATTAACACAAAATTGCAATAAACTACATTAAGTTTAAAAAGCAAAAGCAAAGTGCACGATGATTACCTTAACTTTTTCAAGGATAACCAGTGGTCCAGCAACACCAGAGACAGTCCTGTATTCTGCAATTTCCGCAACATTAGAAGAAGATGCGGATCCAGGATTTGGAGGTTTCGGGAGCCACATTCTTTGAACGTAGATATCACTATCATAGAATCGCTAATTTCTAATGAACGTCGAAATTTGGCTCATTGGTAAGGGATTATCAATCAACAATTTGTCAAAACGTTAGCGACGAGCAAAATACCGCCGGACTCCGTCAAAAATTTGAGAGAGAAATTAGTGATTTTTGGTAGTGTGTATGTCTACGTTCGAAGTAGTGTGGCACCTAAATCCTCCAAATAGGGAAAACACTTGGTTGGTTTGATCAACTTTAGGCTTCAGTCATTGTTCTTCTTTTCAATTTATACAGACAAATCAATCAAATGAAAAAAATGTAACAATTATAATAACATAGCGCAAAACAAAAAATTAATCCAACTTGTGAGTTAAGAATGAGAACAAACATATGTTTTCAGTTCCATTATTAAGCGGTTATGACAACAAGCCAAGCATCATCATTACAGGGAGAGATGAACTTTTAAGTTTAATACAGAAGAAAAAATCTTCTTTTATTTTATATATACTTAAAGTGTTATAAAGATGAGACAAAAACTCAAGAATCAATTAAAAAAGAGTCAAGCAGCATTTAATTTTATCGAAGAATAGTTGGTCAAAAGGAAAAGAAAAGAACAATAGAGAATGGAATACTTGTATGTGTATCTGTATGTATCTCTATTGCTTCGGCAAGCCTAAAATTACTACCTGTTGGCAGTGGGATTCGAACTCCCAATGCTTGGGAGAAACTTTAAGCCTTTGCTACTGGCACGGTGGCACCTTTGCCTTATTTGTTACTACAGGTGGCACTTGATCCATTTCTACTATTTCTTCAATATATATACATATAAATACAAAGTTTCAACTAAGCTTGTGGATCGCATGGTACCCCCTCAGGCCTTAATAGATCTTGCCCTGATTAGAAGTCACCATCAATCTTCTAAATGAAAATTTTAAACAAATTCCTATGTTGACTCAACTATAAAATAAGATTGAGAGCCAGAAAATATATAATTTCTTATTGATGATCTCCTGGAATTTAAGCAGAAGGTACATCACACTCTATTTATAATTTATACTAGTATTTACCAATGAAATCTTCTAACTACTAAATCAAGAAATAGAAACTCTTCTCTCATTTGCACGCGAACTACTCAAAACGAAATCCAAAGGGTCTTTGACTACAGTTCTCTCCCAACTTGAAAACCTCTATCAGCAAAACTAGGACTGTAAAGGCATTCAGCTCATTATCCCTATGTCTAACTTAGCTCTTGTTTATATCATTACAAATCATAAATAGACTTCATTCCACAAAACAAAAGGCGCTAAAAAGAAGAGTACCACATGAACTTACCCATTCCAACCTCCAGGGTTCCTTCCTCCATGTCAATATTTTTTTTTGCCTTACCCATACTTAACCTGAAAATGAACAATAATACATCAATAATCAATTATCAACTATACCTCAATACCAAAATATGATAACAATTGATTGCGAGGTCTGTGACTAGCATAAAAATAGTACTCCATCTGTCTCAATTTTATATCAATTTTAAACTTATCAAAGGCCAAATTATGACTAACTTTCAGAATAAAATCGGGATAGACTATCTTCTACATTTCAATATTCGAAAACTACACGAAAAATTCGGTAAGTCACAATTATCCTAATCAAGATGATAGTGATGTACATAATGATGTGAGTAGAAAACGAACCGAAAGGCCTTGAAAAACGATTACTAAATTGGAAGATGAAGATTCAAAAATGGATCTGTAAAAAGGAGCTTACCTTTTCTTCTGAAATCCAGAGGAGAGAGAGAAGTAGATGGACCGGAGAGAGAATAAAAACCGGAATCAACGTGATGCCGATCGAGAGGGGTGGGTCGGATTGAGTTACCACTTGGAGAAAAAAAAACACTACAAGAAACAAATTAATTCAACTATCCTAATACTAGTGTTAAAAAATTATGTAATACATATATCGGAGTTAATATCTCAAAAGGTCACTCAATTTGAGAATTTATCTAGCAAAGTCATTAAATTTTGTTTTGTATTAATAAAATCACTAAACTTAGACATTTCTATCGATAAAATCACTCAATCAAATTTATTATTATTAAATAAAATATTGACATAGCAAAATATATTACTTGTATATTTTTATATCAGGTAAACACGGACCCACAAATAAATAAAATTAAAGAAAAATTATTTTAAAAAATTCGGACAGACTTAATCACGAAAACAAATATTGTTTATGATATTGTTGTATAGTTTATGTCTTGATTTAATAAATAAATGAAAAAAAATTCTTAGTGAAACGTATTTTGGTATTACTGTAATACCATGGAGTATTTAGTTTGCCTCCTTAATAAAAAAAAAATGATTACAAGTACTTCAGCAAAACAACAAATTAAATCCAAAACAGGAAGAAAAACAATAAACAAATGTCAAAATAGAACAGGTAAGTATTATTACTAATTAAGTTCTTCGGCGTGTAATTTATTTAGATGTTTCTTGCTATATATAATAGGTAAAGATCTTACTTTTTCTTCGTAATTCCACTGTTTGCTAACGTTAAATTTGTTTGAGCTTGAATAAATTAATTTTCAAAATTGTTGATAAATAAGTTTTGAAATTTGAAATTGTGTTTGGACATACATTTTAGTTGTTTTTTTTAAAAAAAAAGTTGTGTGAGAGAAAGTGAAAAGTTCTTAATGAGATTTCTTTAATTTTATTTATTTGTGGGATTCATATTTACATGATATAAAATAATAATTTATTTTGTTATGCCAATACTTTTTTTAGTGATAAATTTGATTGAGTGTTTTTATTGATAGAAATGTCTAAGTTTAGTGATTTTAATTATACAAAAGAAAGTTCAATGACTTTACTAGATAAATTCTAAAAGTTGAGTGACCTTTTGATATATTAACTCTAGACATATGTTACTCCCTCCGATTTAACTTGTCACATTTTACCTCATGACCTATTACCTATTAACCATTTACCCTATTCAGTGACGGATCCAGAATTTGATGATTGTAGATGTTCAAGCCAAAAAAAAATGTCTTTCTAGAAGCTTACTAATACTTTTAGTTTAGTTAGTAAATGAAATACAAAAAATAAAATAAAATAAAAAGTTGAAAAACAATTTAAAAGAATATAAGTAAAAAGTCAACCGTAAAAATATATATAAAAATAACCGTCAAAAAGCTATGAAAGAAGAAATTCCAGTTTGCTTTTTTCAACCAAAAAATAGACGTTGTTACCAGGATTCAAACCCTCGCCCTCACTGGAGGGCATCAATTATCTTTATATTCACCTCTAGAACCAACGCAGCAATGAGGCCTTTTGTATAATGGGTGCTAACGAGTTTTTTATATCAACTATCCAGTATTTTCTATATGCATATATAAAGTTTTCGTCGGGGTGAATGGGTGCTCAAGCACCCGAACCTCTCTATGTGGGTCCGCCCCTGACCCTATTTCTTGACCTACATGCCCTTCTAGCTAAGATCATATTCTCGATAAGTTGCAGATGTGTCATATTTTGTCTAATCATTTATTTTCAAGACTTTTTCGATCTACTTCTCATCATATCCACAATAGCTAACCTCTTACATCTCCTCACTTGGGTATCTGTTCATCTTCTCTTCACATGCATGTATCATCCTAGTCTCGTCTCTCTCATTTTGTCCACCACGCCCCGAATATCTTCTTTCTTAATTATATCTATCCTAGTGTGTCCATACATCCATTTCAACATCCTTATTTTCGTTACTTTTATCTCCCATATGTGTGAATTGTTGATCGGCCAACACTCCATCTCCTTCCACTATTCTCACATGAATCTTGGCTCCTGCGTATATGTCCCTAATTCCCCTAATGTAAGCTACAGATACACATAAACTTCAAGCATCTCCGCATAACTCTCTAGGGACTTTGTCATAAGTTTTTTCTAGGTAAATGATCAATATCATATGGAAGTCATTCTTTATATTTCTATATTGCTCAATCAATCTCCTTAGATATGAATGACTTTTGTAGTTGAGCACGCTGACATTAAATTAAATTGGATTTTAGTAATAAGCATACTCTTCATCGCCGTTATATATCCTCATTCTCCTCTTCCAAAATTCCATAGTGTGGCTTAGAAGTTTGATACCTCTATAATTATTACAATTTTGGATATCATCCTTATTCTTGTATAACGGTCAGACATTTTTTATGTCCTAAAATGATGTTAAATAACTCAATTAACCATTAATCCATATTTTCTTTACATATATAGGTACGCTTTTTCAACCTATTACCTATGTATAACTAATGTCAGTATTACTTATTCACTCTATTGTGTATTGAGGTATTTATTACTAATACATGAAAATTCATGGTATTAGTAATGTAATGGGTATTAATGCATGCATTAGCATGGTTAAAGACTCAATTGTCCCTAAGAACCTTTTCTACTTCTTTTTCATCATATTTGTGGAGTGTATCTTTGAAAATAAATATTTTTTTAAAACAAAAAAATATGCAATATATGCTATTTTTAATACACCAAATCAAACAATGCATAAGAAATAATATCTACATAATTAATGTTAGCATAACTAATACAAATATTATTAATACACTCTATTAAATATTATTTTTATACACCCTACCTAACAACCCCGAATGTACCAGGATAGAAATTACAAATGTCCAAAGAACCAGAAGGAAAGGAATAGTATAACAAAAGGGGGATAAAAAGAGAAGGAGAAAAAGCATCACCCTGTTTTTGGCTTCCATGTCAATTTATGTAAATAATTTATTTATTTTTTAGTTGATTTCAAAAAAGAAAATTAGAACATTTTATTTTATCTTAATGAAAAACTTTTATAGCCACGTAAATTATTTAATGTTTAAAACCACACAAGTTCCAGATTCCAAAAGTTCTATTTATTATTTTTAAAATTTTGAAATCAATCAAAAAAAATTCACATAAAGAAGTGAGTATATGATTTATCCTGCATACCATCATTTAAGGATAGAGAGCACAAAATTAAATATTTAATATCGTACCGACCAACAAAATGTTCATTCAAGTAATAAACCACTTGAAACAAAGACTGGAATTGACATTTGAAATTGCATTTAATTAGTTTTTGAGGAAAGAAAGAAAGATTATACTTAGAAATTAAAAAATAATAATTATGATTTATGTAACATAATAAGACGAGCAGAGAAACTTCTTAGTTCTTACATGCAGACAAGAAGATTAATAATATAACATGTCTTAGATCTCTACAGACTACAGCAACATGATAGGGACATTTTTGGACATACCTTAGATCTACTATGGACCTTAAGAAATACTTCACTTCCCGTTCCGAAGACACCTACAAAATTCTGTGTATGCTACTGTCTTTCTCATCTTCCTTCACCACACCGAACGAATATAATACTGCAGATAAAAATAATGCCAAATGGGAGAAGAATGGTAATAAGTAAAAATTACAGAAATATACCATTCGGACAATTAGTTTATAAATATGAGTATACAATCAATGTAGTTTCAGCCACTTATATGCTCAATTATTGTGGATTACGCATAACTTAAAAACTATGGCATGATCTTACGTTGATTGTGACTCATTTTATGTGACTAGTATAAGTGTCTCAATATAGCTAGGAATGTATGTCAACATAAAACAACTAAGTATACTTTTTTACAGATAATATTGAAAAGGGTCACGTTTCTGTGAATATTTTTGGGAAAACAAAAAATCAAATTGTTGATCTTTTTAACAAGACATTAATTAGGAATCAGTTTTATGTTCGATTCTTCAATCTGGTGTTTGATTTAAGAGTTGAGATTTTTCGATGCAACAAAGAATAGAACTTTTATTAAAATGTTTTTTAAAATTATTTCTAAGTTACTAAATTGTCAATGTTTAGGCCCAAAACTATGCGATTTTTTTACCAAAGAAACTAAGTAAGCCATTATTAAAATTAATCCGCCAAAATAATACGTTTTTTTGAAATTTTACAAAAATAGTATAAACGTAGTTCTCAATAACGTTTTAGGTTATATTTTATTCAAAAAAAAATCAATAACAAAAAGAAAAAAAATTGACAGAGTAAACAGTTCGTTACCCTGAGGCACGTTTTACAGCTAAAACGTGACTCACAATAACGTTTTTCTGGAATGACTGAAAATTAAAATTCAATCTTGTAAATGCCTCATTCAACTTTATTAAAATTCAATCTTGTAAATGCCTCATTCAACTATATATAATTTTCTCTTTTCTTCTCTTTTTATACATAGATAATACTTTTGCAAGGGAAAGGAGAGTGAGGAGGGCCATTATGTTTTTTTAATAGTTGTTTTGCTTAGTTATTACATCAATTTTAATTGAATAGCTTCTTTATTGATAGTCTAATATTTAATAATCATAAGAAACCGATTGGTCTAAAATTTGGAAGGAATGGTATCTTAGGCTAGAAGAAGATCTCTCATATGATATATTTACAAATTTTGAAATTGAAATGATACAAGATAAGCTCCAATTTGTGTAAAGTCTTCCTTACTTCTTTTTTTTCCTTTTGTTTAAAAAAGTATTGTCTATGTATGAAAAGAGAAAGAAAAGAGAAAATCATATATATTTCAAAGGAAGATATGTATAAAATATATCTATCCATTTCAATAGTGGAAATTTGAATAATGAATGAGGCATATACAAGATTGAATTTCAATTTTCAGCCATTCCAGAAAACGTTACTGTGAGTCACGTTTTAGCCGTAAAATATGCTTCACAGTAATGAATTATAAAACGTTATTAACAATAACATTTTATGTTTGTTTACTCATTTTTTGTCTTTTTGTTATTGAATTTTTTTGAATAAAATATAACCTAAAACGTTACTGAGAGCTACGTTTATACTAATTTTGTAAAATTTCAAAAAAAATGTAGTATTTTGGTGAATTGATTTTAATAATGCTTACTTTGATCAAAAATTTCAAACTATGCAGTAGCAATGTTTGCTGCTATGTATGCTGGCCGCGCATCGTTTATATACGTTTGTCACAATACCGAATTATAAAGTGGCAAAATCTTAACCGAATTTAAATAGTTCGAATAAGGTGCATATTTTTCCAAAATCGAAAACCAAAAAATCAAATTGAAATGTAATAAAATTGAACTGAATGCCTACCCCTTCTTGCCAACCATGCAGACGAAATAAAAGAGATGGAAAATAGATGTTGACAATTTTACAGTTGGGAACAGTTGTAACGTATTCATTCCCAACCCACTGCCAATTAATTTGGATTTGACATTGTCCGACTATTTTAAATTCGTGTTACACTAATTTATGTAATTCATTTGACCATAATATGGTATTTTTATTTTATCTTTTGGTTAAATTAATAAGGTATTGTTATTCATACATCAACACTATTTGATATCATATAATAAATTCAAGATACAAATAGTACTATACTATACAACTAAGGTGACAAATTAAACAAGAAATTCAAATTTAGAGCACAAAAGAGCAAGCTACTACAATTTATACATGCAAATGTAACTAATCAAGATGTTTTATTTTAATTAAAAGCTGTCTGGATGACTTCACCATGATTAGTGCATAAATCTACAATCGAACAACAAGTTTAACTTCTATCCACTGACAACACAAAATAGTTAGATCACGTAAAAAGCGACACATAACAATGAGAATGTGATATTAGTAACCTGAAAAAATAAGACATATTACCTGCTACATCGTAAAAGAATAGTAAAATTACACGATCAATGCATACAAGTTAAATCCAAACCATCACTCAAGTTGACACTTTGCAATAGACCATTAAAGAATAATAAAGGCATAAAAACATTTACAGCGGCCAGGTCACATAATTTACAAAATCCAAATAAAAAAGTTTGAGAGGAAGTAATAGAAGCCTAATGGTGTAGATCTCTTTTTTCAAGTCCCTTGAGCATAGGAACTAAATCTGTATTAGTCTCAAGTTAAACTAAAGGTGTACATTAATTTTAAAAAAAAATTAAAATTGCAGGCCTGCTGTTATCTTTTCAGAAGCTACCTGGTATTCACAAGAAAATAGTACAACATCATTTGGAAGAGCTTCATCGAGTTGCACGCACCACACGATTAGGTTGGAGCAAGTGTGTTTCGAGGCAGACTTATCCCGCCACCTTTCACAGACACGTTAGGTACCTTCCCAGAACTAGCCCTGCTTGCAAAATCTGAGTCGAGGAATATTACCACAACGGAGATGTCATCATGGAAATGTCGACGTACTCCACGATCAATTTTCTTTAAGTCTGAGTACCTCATCTCCCTTTTCTTTGCTGCTTCCTGCAATGCAGTTTTTACTAGCCTTTTCGCGATCCCCTGCCAAGTAGCAAAGAAGAGCTTAAGTTTGGTCCAACTGTTTTTCTTCTGTTCACAATATATATTAGCTTAGTATTACATCTATCTAGAGCAAACAAACTCGGAATTTTACTTGGGAACTCTTCTGAGGAAAAGGCAGCAAAACCGGTTTTCTTACTATGCTAGTGTGCTTGCAGATTTGAATAAGTTTCTTTATTGTTGGACGGACCACAAGGGTATATATACACAGATCCCAAGGAAGGGCCGGACGACCCGGACCACAAGAGTCTATTATATGCAGCCTTGCCCTACAATTCTGCAAGAGGCTGCATCTGACTTCTCTTGCATTTATGAAATTTTAAGGAAGAGAGTTGATGTAACCAGATTTATAGGGCACCAGTAGGAGGTCAACCAATCAAAAGAGCATCGAAGAGCCAAGCAATGATGACACACGTGTGCCTTTTATGGTAGTATAATGTTACTATAAGGCTTTCATTGATTTCACGAATCCTGGAACTTTAAATGAAAAAGTGCTTCCCTATAGGTAGAAATTAGAATCACCGAAAAACTAAGAAAATAGCAAAAGCATGTATCAAAGGGGATCTCTTACATTGCGTGGGTGATTTTGTACAATGTCAACAGCTTCTTGGTTACTTAGGTGCTCCCAGAGACCATCCGAGGCAAATATAATAAACTGATCCTGAGGTTGCACCGGGTGCACCAAAATAGCTGGATCTGCGCTCAATATGGGCCTCTGAAACGGTTCACGGAGCCGAAACTTAGCATACAACGGTTCCCTGTTGAATTCAGATTTCTTCAAGTACACATCACCAATGGATCTTGTGATCTGCAAGATGAAGTACACAGATCATCAGATTATGAGCCATGCAACAACAAAAATAGACAACGTAAATGAACTCCCTAATAGTATTCTCCTCCATTAATGGCCAAGGGTCTATGTTTCCAAAAGATTGAAATTGCTTTTGAACATCAGCCTATCATAAACTAAACTAATTTTGTGCTTCCCCATAACAAATGCGAAGGTCATACAGAAGTTCTGTTGTAATGCAGGTCTTTATAAGGGCTGCTAATGTTTAAAGAATTGCTATACAACAGATGTCTCTTTAAGAAACTGAAGGTTCATATTTCCATTTTGACTATCCTATGATGCTAACATTCACAAAAGGAGAGCTTTATCGTTCATTACATATTTATGTGATATATGACTTGGACAGAAAGACCATCATAGTTCATATCAACAGCAGTATATCACTTTCCACACAAGTGGGTGCAATTTTATTAAATTCAGAGAACGCATTATTAATGGTAGTATATACAAAAATTTAAGAGTAGCAGCAAGTGTGCAAGACCATTTCAAGCATTGGACAAGAATTATCATCATATGCATCTCCTGAATGGAGGGAATCATAGTAAAATATCAGATCAGATACTCTATACATGAGAAACACAAGACATGGGACTTAACAAACCCAATTTTGTACTTGCGCTTCTGTTATCATGGACACAAGAAGGCTAAACACTACTGGAATTTGAAAATGAACAAAAAGCAAAGCATGCTGCAAATACAGATCACACTAAGATAGTAGATTCCAGTTTAGAGTATGCCTCAACGCTCAAGCTAATACTAGAACAAAGAAAGGAGAAGCACGACCTTCAGAGCATACTATGTATATTGGTTCTTGAATAATCAACACTCTGGTGCCAGCAGAAATTAGAGCTTTAAATATTAAGAGTTGGAAGAGCAAACAAAGATCCTCCAATTGAAGGAGAAAAAAGATCTTCAACTTTGAAATGCTAGTCAGTTGAGGTAGCAACCTTTCATCGATGTAGTAGGCAACGACAAAGGCTAGTATAGTTACTACAAAGAATAATAATGTCAAAAGCAGAATCATCACAAGCTTATATATAAGTACAAGAGAATACACAACTAATTAAGGAGCAACAACAATATTTAAAGTCTGTGATGATCCTCCTGGCTAAGAAACAGAATTTGTGAATTCCTATTTAAAGAATACTAAGTCATAAAAGCATTAAAAATACTTTGAGCTGGGAAAACATAAACAGAAAAAGCTTAGGAATGCAAAGAAGATCTTACTTGTATAATA
This sequence comes from Solanum etuberosum, assembly GCA_029582245.1. Classification (NCBI taxonomy): domain Eukaryota; kingdom Viridiplantae; phylum Streptophyta; class Magnoliopsida; order Solanales; family Solanaceae; genus Solanum; species Solanum etuberosum. The sequence goes on from JAJONR010010452.1 coordinate 19,314, forward strand.
CCCTTCACGCGCCAAACATTGTGCTTTAGAACTACAATTTGCGAGTCATCTGGATGCAAAGACTGCATTTCCTGCCTTACAGATTCAATACTTGCATTGTGTTCTGCAGAAAGCTGAATAGCAAGAATCTCTCCAGTTGCCTTGACAAGCCTCCCCAAGACTGCTCGAGAGTCGCCGAGGTTGGCAACATATAATGTCCCACTGCAGATAACTCCAACAAGGCAGCATGATCCAACAGCAGCAATCTGAGGTTGTGTGGGCCATCGCCTTGTGACAATAGAGAGGAAACCCTCTTCTGTGGCTTGAAATGCCTTCTGGATCACCTCCACAGACATAGTTTGCTGCTCAGACGTACACCCTGCATATTTGAACCAAGTGGTTGAGTGAAAACCTAGAGGCTCTAAAATAATACAAATATTGTCCATGGAATTTAACATAATAACTTCACCAAAAAGAGCTACTTTGCATCTAGAGTACTATATGTTTACTGTGACATTTTTTTAATAACCGAGAAATCCCCAACGGTTTCGAAACTATATTGATAATGGACCTGCCCCTTTTCTCATCTCCACTCAATTAGCTGGCTTGTGTCTATGCCAGGGTTGCACCCATGACGTGCTCCTAACCACACATCACGCGTTGTGCTCTTACTACTAAGTCAAAGCCCCAAGGCTACTTCAACTTTCAATTATTGTTAAATGGTCCTTAGAAGCTAATACATAGCTAATACTTAAGACTCCTCTCATTAACTCGAATTCAACAATTTTAAAAGTAAAAAGACAAGATTCAGCTCACCTCATCATGAACCATCGAAATAGTATTGATTATTCCCCCTGAAACTGAAAAAATTGAATGACTTGATTCAAACTGGTTATAAAAACTTACTCTTGAGATGCTGAAAGAGGTTATCATTGATGAACCTTGAAGTCTCAGGGCCACCATGTCCATCATAAATTCCAACAAAGGTACCATAAGGACCTGAATCATTCAATCCCAAGCACCCTGATTCAACTTGGCTCTGATCTTCCAATAGATTATTAGCCTGAACTACAGCCATTGAGAACTCTCCATTAAAATGTTGCCCTGTATCCTTATACCATAGCAGCCCATCTTGACGTCCACTGGCATCGGAACCTGTATGAACGTGTCGATTGGCCCTTGGCTGAAAACAAGCCCTCAAGAAGTTCATTAATCCAGATAACATACCTCATCTCCTCCAATACACCATCTAAACTCTCCACATCTAACAGGACACACTAAATAAACTTCAACTTTGCATAGGTTCCTCCTCAAAGCAAGTACAAATCTATAAAAGCAATATCATCAACCAAGTTACAATAAGCTGAAGAAAAGAATAGAATTAACAACAAAATACAATCTTGCAAATTGCATATAAAAAAGCCAAAATGCACATCAAGAAGTCACCTTTACTATAAAACTAAGAAACCAGGTATCCAATACCAAAATTCAACATCAATAAAAAAATAGGAACTTTGAAGTAGTCAAAATCACTTTTTCAACAAAGAACTGTATATGGTCAGCCAGTTTTACATCAAATAAAGAAACCAACTTTCTGATCTCCCAAATTTCAAGAATCACATAAATACTAATTAAAGATAAGGGTATATGAAAAAACTTACCTTTACTATGGAAAATGGAAGATCTGAAAGTGAAAGAGTATTAGATCTGTGGATCCATCAAATCAAAGCAAAAACTGAAGTGGGGTTCGATTTTGATAACCTTTTTTGTATTTTTTTTCTCACTTTTATTGAAGATTTAAGATCATGATGAAAAAAAAAAAAAGAGTGAAAAGGAGTGATCAATAAGTGTTTTGAGCTATTTGTTTCCGTTGGACCAGGTGAAACTCTTTTGAAGAGAAACCCCCCATTATAAATCAAGAATGGAGAGCTTGAAGCCAGCAAAGCAGAGGACCAGCTTTGGGCTCCACACACACAGAGAGTTGAGGATAGAGAGAGAGAAAATCTAGAGAGAAGAAAGTACCCAATACACACAGACACTCCAAAAGAGTCAATGAGTATTTTTTTATTTTTGGTGGATATAATAATATATTTTGCAAGTTGGATTGGAATTTCCATGAAATATCCTCATATCAGGTAACATTGGCTGGTTATCAAGAAAAAAATGAATAAGATCATTTATTTATCCATCTAAACTACTACTCCATCATGTGTTTTCTTTTTCTCTTTTGGTGGTGGAGGTGGGGTGGTGTGGGGTGAGGGTGGCTATCAACAATACTTTATTATTCAAATAATTTATTGTTCAATAATACTTGTCCACTATTGATTTGATATTTTTAAAAAATATTTTTTCTGTTCAATAATACTTGTTTATTATTAACTTTGTATATTTCTTAATAAATTATAAATAGAAGAGTAATTTTACCATAGTTAATGATGATGATAAATTAGGAACTAATTGTAATAAAAAAATTATTATAAATAATGATAAGGATAAATTAGGAACTACGTGTAAAATTATCCATTTATTTCATTAAGTGGATAAACATTATTGAACATTCCAAAATAGTATAGTGGATAACTATTATTGGACGGAGGGATTAATGAATAATATGGATAATATTACTATATTTTCCTTTGATTTTATTAAATTTAATGCTTTGAGAAATGTATTATATATTGAAAGTATTTAACACCAAGGGTAAAATAGATACAAAAGGATAAATTATCTATTGGTTTTTCAAATTAGACAACTGTTTTTAGTATAGTGGACAAGTAAAAAGGGACGAATGGAGTACTTTATTACTTCCTCTATTAGATGTTTCAATTTTTTTAAATATTTTTTCTTTTTTTTTTATAAAGTTTGATACTCCATTTATTCCATATTAAATGAATTTTTAAGGGTTTTTTCATTATAATTGAATGGTTTAAAGTTCAAAATGGATGTTTAAATATTTATTTCCATATTTGTCCTTTCATTTATTAAAGTTTTATATTTTCTATGAGATAAATTACGCTACTTATAAAACTATATTTTTGATTTCACAAAGCACAATAGTGAAAAATTATGTCATTGAATATTTTTCTTAATATGTGTGCATTACCTCACAAATTCAGTCAAAAGCGGAAAAATAATATTATTTTTTTGAAAAATCATTTTTTTGGCAAATCCTTAAAACTGCTTTTAAATAGAAGCAGAAGCCGTTTCTCTATTGTTGGGAAGAAACTAAAAAAAATTGCTTCTTAAAAAGTAGTAGCAGAAGCAGAAGTAGAAAATTATTATTTTTTTAAGACTAAAATATCCCTTTCATATATCCATATTTACCAATATATTTCTTATAATTAATTAGCATATCTCATAAGTTTGGTTAAGTTTCATTCAAGAATTTTATTTTTAATTTTTATATAAATATTTTATTTATTTTATGTTTATATATTATTATTTTGTATTTTATATATTATTTTACAAAATTAGAAATAAAGGTAACAACAATATTTTTGTAGGATTAAAAAAAAAAGAAAAAAATTGCAATTAAAGATTTCAGAGATACTTTCATAAATATAAGACAAATCTTTTACTATTATAAAAATACTAGTGAACTTGTTCGCGCGATAATAAATCTTCTCATACTCCTTGTTCTTGTTTAATCTTTATCTAATACCTTAATATTATAAATAATTAAAAAGTTTATTTTGCTCTTTATTTTTTGTTCGAAAAGATAATACAAACGTACAAGTCTATCTTTAATTTTGAAAATAAAATCAAACCTACAATTAAATTTTAAACAATATGAATTATGATAACGCAAGAAGAAGAATATTGGCGTTATACATAAAATCTGTTACTCATCACATGGGGAAAAAAATAGTGAAAGACATCATTTTGGTGCTATACATATTCACTATAAGTATGTAATTATGACAATAATGGTTAAGAAAGGTCTTTGAAATAGATAATTATAATAGGTAACCAAAGATTAAAAAAAACTGAAATTTTAAAGAACTCATTTATAGGTTATTTCAGAGCAACAATTAGCTTGAATGGGATGAATGCAATAGCGTGGGGACTTTTGAGTTTTTCTCATAATTAAAAGAGTTGAAGAAAATTAGTTTTCTAACATAGCATATGTAACATAAATTAAGAAAATTAAAGAAGTGTTTTTTTATAAACATAACACATTTATATAT